>PVJS01031441.1:0-23403 GCA_004027185.1 Glis glis | reverse complement strand
AAAAAAAAAAAAAAAGAAAAAAAAAAAGAGAGATATTTGAGACTAAGAGAAGGGGAGAAGACCAGACCTGCAGAGAAAGTCAGGTGAAGATGGAGACAGAGACTGGAGCAATGCAGCCACAAGCCAAGAGTCCCTGGAGCCACCAGAAGCTGGAAAAAGCTAAGGAGAATTTATCCTGGAGCCTCTGGAGGAACTCAAACCTGATGACACTTTGATTTTGGACTTGTGGCTTTCAGAGATGTGAGAAAATATATTTCTATTGTTTGAAAAGTGTGATAGTTAATCTAGGTTGTCAACTTGACCTGATCATGACACACCCAAGATTATGTGATTTTGGGTGTGTAACAGCAGATTAAACAGAAAGCCCTGCCCTGAATGTAGGCAGCAGGATTCTGATAGGTGCGGACTTAGATAAAAGAGGGAGAAGCCGCGTAGAGTGCGTGCGACTCTTTCTGAGGAAAACGCATCTGCTCTCGCCTGAGATCGTCGGCCGCTGGCTTCGCCTTTCTCTGAAGAGCTTCTTGATCTTCTCGGCCTCCAGCTCTTGGAACTGAAACTTCACCATCGTTTCTCCGAAGAGCTTCCTGATCTTCACGTCCTGGACTGGGACTGAATTAGTGGTTGCTCCGATCCTAAGACTCCAGCTCTTAGACCGTTCGACCAGCTACTGGTTCCTCTGACTCTCCACGTGTAGTCAGAACCTGGGACTACATTGCTTCAAACTGTAAGCCCATCTGATAAATCCCTTTTTAAAATATACTCATTCTGTGTATTCTGTTAATCTAGAGAACCCTGTCCAATACAAAAAGCCATGAAGTAGCCTCCAGGTAGTATTTGGGAGGCTGAGACAGGAGGATCTTAGGTTCAAGGTCAGCCTTGACAACTTACCCAGACCCTGTTTCAAAATAAAAAGGACTGGGGGTATAGCTTGGAGGTAGAACATTCCTAGGTTCAATCCCCAGTACCTTTTTCTTTAAAAAAGCCACAGAGTGAGTTTATGGTAGCTTCTTACAGCAGCTGCAGGACACTACTGCAGAGGATCAGATGAACCGACGATGGAGGACCCCACCAGTTCCTGGAGTCTTCTCACTCATTCAACACATGCAAGTATGCCCCATGTTCTGAGACTATAATTATGCTAGGACTTTGTGAGTGGAAGAAGGGGAGTCTGCTCTGAAACAGTTGCACTTCTGACTTTATAAAGCATTATATCACAAGGTGAGTTTCATTGCTACTTATTCTCTGGCTTTATTTTGTGTTGCTTTTAAAATGCTTTTCTTGATCTGGTGAAAGACACACACACACACACACACACACACACACATGCACACTACTTTCCACTTCCACACAGGTCCACATTCTAAATCTTCTATTCACAGCCTCACCAACTCTTATTTCCAGTGCAATCCCAAATTTGTCCCCATGCAGGAAAATCTCTAGATGTGGCAAGTAGGAAGGAACAATTGCTCCTTGCAAAGCATTTGTAGGATTTCTTTCCATAAAAGAGCAACCTAGCCTTCCTTCTAATTTTGTGTGACTTCTGTACTTTCTAGAGCATCATTTGTTAACTGGATATAGATTCTTGGTCTGTGTTCATATGTATCAGTTGCTTTAGCTTGGATCTGGAATGTGCCCCAAAGGCCCATGTGTTAAAGGCTTGGTCCTCAGAGTAGCAATATTGGGAGACTGTAGAAACCTTTAAGACATGGGGCCTATTGAGAGGTTTTCTGATCATTGAGAGCATGATCTTGAAGGGGAAATTGGGGCCCTCTCTTACTCTCCTTTCTTTTTTTTTTTTTTTTTTTTTTTTGCGGTACCGGGGATTGAACGCAGGGGCGTTCTACCTCTGCGCTACACCCCCGGCCCTATTTTTTATACTTTATTTTGAAACCGTGTCTCACGAAGTTGCGGAGGGCCTCACTAAGGAGAGAGAGAGAGACAGGGAGTGAGAGAACAAGAGAGCTGAGGCTGGCCCCGAACCTGGATCCTCCATTCTCCGCCTCCCAAAGTACTGGGATTACAAGCATGTGCCACCACGCCCGGCTTACTCTCCTTTTTGTGTCTTGGCCAAGAAGTGAGTAGCTGTAACCCATCACATGCTCCCCACCATGCTGTGCTGCCTTGCCACAGGCCCAAAAGCAATGGTGCTAACCAACCACAGACTGGAACTATGAGCCAAATAAACCTTTTCTCTTTATAAGTTGATTGTCTCTGGTATTTGAGCAGAGGTTTTAGTAATTTTATGACAAAAACACTGGTCCACAACAGAGGCTTTCTCCAGTGATGTCTAACTCACAGAAAGAAGGTTATTTTCTTGATGGGAGCCTTTCTCCTTTAATGTTGTTGTAACAGAGAGTAGGAAACAACCTCCATAGAATTATGATACCTGCTACTTGAACTTAATATCTTGCCCCAAATAGAATTTAAATAATGATAACCCATGAGATACATATCATATTCACCTGTGTCACTGGGATAGATGTGCTCTGCTCTTTTGTTTTTTAAACTAATTCTTTACTTTTATAAATTTTTCATCAGCAGTTTCATCCTCTACTATATTTTGTAAAGATCTTTAGAAGAGACATTTCTTTCAGGAAGCGACTGTTATGATAGAATTATAAACAGCTGAAAGCATCCAGATTAATATAAATGTCCTGGATGTGATGATTTGTCCCAACCAGAAGTGATTCTTTAATAAGATTGAGCAATTTACCTGAGAAAAGCATTTGACAGAGACAGAAACTGTGTCACTTGTCCAAAGGGAGGACACAGATAAATACTTTCATCTGGCTCTTGCTCAATGCCTGACTCTGAGCTACACATCATTCATGTTTTTAATCCATCGCACTTTAAACATTGCTGTTCTAGCCAACATGAGTAAGCTGCAAGCCTAACAGTGTGGGGCTCCATCCTACCTAGTGGACATTTGATTAGATAGGCTTCCAGAGATTGGACAAGTGTATTCATTCAGTTACAGAGAAAAGGGAGCCAGAAGAAAAGTACTGATATTGACTACCAGGCAATACTAGGAGGGATAGCTCTGTCTTTCTCTAAATCTTGGAATCAGGCCTGGGTCACTGATTCTAATTAGCAACAGACCAGTTCCTTATCCCACACAGGTCCTGTGGAGCTGGAGAAAATGAACCTGGTCTGCCAAGTCAGAGCTTGCATTTAATTTCGGGAGAGAAATGGGGAGACTACACTTGGCCAAATCCTCCTGCCGGGCTCTCTCTTGGGTATCAAACATCCAGAGAAGAGAAAAGGATAGGAAGAAAATAAAATGCACTGATGGGAGCTGGAAGGGGGTTAAATTATGAAGCTAGACAAAGCTGTGGGAAAGCAGAAAGTTGAAACAGGAGAAGGAGGTGGGGATTCCAGAAAACCCACAGTGATAATATCAAGGGTAACTTTGTCAGACCCAGCCACTTGTTCCCTCTCATCTTCCTAGGTTTCCTACTTT
This sequence comes from Glis glis, assembly GCA_004027185.1. Classification (NCBI taxonomy): domain Eukaryota; kingdom Metazoa; phylum Chordata; class Mammalia; order Rodentia; family Gliridae; genus Glis; species Glis glis. Next base: position 19,943 of record PVJS01031441.1, on the reverse strand, counting down.
CATAACAAGCTACAGATCATTTAGTCACAAACATTTACCAAGTACCTGTGATGGGCCAAACACTGTTTATAAAAGTTTGCTTAATTTTTGCAGCAATCCTTTGTGATCAGCAGTTTCATCTATAAGGACTCTGAGATTCACAGAAAAAAGCAAGTGCCACCTCTACCCAGTGGCAAAACCATAATTCAATTCCAGATTTGTCTGAATCCAAATCTCATGCACTTAACCACTATATTAATAGAGCAAAAATAGTAAGAGAAGGGCACATTAACTCCTGCAAGGGGAAATTCTTTAAATCAGTACTTCAATAGAAAGTCCAGTGCTAGAACAATAAATTGCTTTAGGGGAAATCCTTCAAGATGGAGGTCCAAGAAAAGATGCTGCTCATTTTAATATTATTTTAGTGAAGTTCCCAAAAGGTAACATTTGAAGAGGCCATGTTTCTCCAAAGTTTCATATAAGGGGGAACTGGAAATAGGCATTTTCATTTAAAACCTGATATAGAAAATGAAAAATTAATGTATTAAATGTATACTTCATGCTAAATCAGACATCATATCCCAGCTTGCAAGCACTGTTTTTAATAAAAGTTTGCAGAAGAAAAAAGTTAAATTCCAGAAAATAATGTATTGAATATTATCTTTCTGCAATGTTTCCCTCAGTGAGTGTTTGTTCTATTCCATTTTAGGAACTGGGTTTTTGTGCAGACTGAGATCCCACACTTCGGGGAATGATTTGTCCCGCAAGGGGCTCAAAGTTCTGAAATGCAGGAGAAGAGGTAGTGATATGATAAAAGTCACCCAAACTCTCATCTTCCAGAAGTATCTAGTTCTAAGAAGTTTGAGACTCACAGAGAAGCTCATACCCTCACTTGATTGGACACAGTGTTAAATCTGAACTTCCCAAAATGTATGCATAATTAACTAGAGATTGAGTATAATAAAGCATAGAAAGAATGCAGCACAGCAACTAGAAAAATAACTTCTTAACTTCCATGTCTGCTTGGAGTTTCCTATTTATCTCAGTGACTCCGGGTTTTTTTTTTTTCAGCCTTTTAAAACACAGACCTCCTGATGAGCTTAAATGTTTTACTTTAATCAGACTCTCAACATTCACAGCTACCATCATGTTCTTTGGGGGTATGTTCTTCCCCAAATCCTTGATAACTGGGAGCTTGGGTTTAACATTTGAACCTCTCTACCAGTAATGAGATATTATACAGTTTTGACTCTTGGAAGCTACATTATAAAGGAATATATACTGAATCTTTGTTGTGCCTAATATTCTCTGTTTCTCCTACAAATTCTTTTCTTCTGTTTCATATTCCAAAGCCTGGCAGTCTCCAGCCATTTTACTGGGGACTTATTACGCTCCTGGTTTTTAAATTAATTAATCTTTAATTGATGCATAATAATCATACAGACACATGGGGTACAATGTGATGTTTCTAGTGTGGTCTGGCCAGTGGGAGATCAGAGGATGGGAGGAGGGGTAGGTCACGTCTCCTGTGGCCCTTGCTTCCTCCACAGGAGCAGCACTGACAGTGCTCCTATCTGAAGATCCTGTCCTTGGTGTGTTCCTTTCCTAGAGCTGCCACGATCAATTACCATAATCTAGGTACAGGACATAAACAACAGGAGTTATAGAGTTCTCCTACTTCTCCCAGTACCGAGGTGTGAAATCCAGTTGTTGGCCGCTCTCTGCTTCCTCCAAAGGCTCCAGGGGAGAACCCTCACTGCTCGTCTCACTTCTGGTGGTTCCAGACATTCCTTGGCTTATGGCTGCACAACTCCCACCTCTGCCCCTGTCTTCACATGTCTTTCTCCTCCCCTCCTCTCTGGCTGCATGTTCTCTTCCTCTTATGTGGATAGCTGTCATTGATTTAGGACCTACCTGGACAATCCAAGATGACTTTATATTGAGATACTTAACTAAAGTACATCTTCAAAGACCTTTTCCAAAGAAGGTCACATTCACAGATTCCAGATAGATGTATCTTTCGAGGCTACCACCACTTAAACTACCACAAAAAAGTCAAAGGGGCTATAGCGCTGATGGTTCCTGGTCATTGTCCTTTCCTCTTCTCTGTCCTCTATGCTTCGTCATACCTTTGACAGAACCCCTTAACGCTGTCCACAGCTGTGAAAAGAATCCTTACGTTAAACTTTCTTCCATGGTGTTACATTTACCCTTTCAAGTGTACGTGGACCCTGACATTAAACAAACAGAACAAAACATGACCTTATCAACTGAAATTCTGACGTTAACAGTTTCAACCAAAGACCCTCTCCTCAACGCCAGTGCAGTGCACCTTCCCTGATTCATCTAGTAGGAAGAGGCCAGGGTGGAGCTCAGTGTAGAGCATGTGCTTAGCATATGTAAACCCCTGGATTCAATCCCCAGCACACATACAAAAAGCTGAAAACAATTAAAATAATGCTACATACAAATATGGTATTATTAATGGCAATTTTGATAATATGTATAGGGAAGGAGGGGACTGAGATGGGATCTAGAGGGAAATATACCAAGTCCTGTGTGCATGTATGAACCTCATTATGGTGTAAAATTACAATGCACCAATAAAAGTATATTTTAAAAAAATGAAAAAGCATTTGCAAAAAAGCCAAAAGGGCAGAAGAACTAACTCTCTGTGCTTCTGCTATGTTACAACATGATATTTTATAATGAAGCTTCCCCATCCTCCATTAAAACATAATGAACTTCCATGAACATATTTAGATATGCTTAAAAACTTCCTTGAATGATAGAAAAATCCAATCAACCAAACTGGAGTAAAATTGACAGTTGACACCAATCAAATGATCAATCACCTACTCTAATGGCCTTTACAATATTTAAATAACATCTTTGATATTGTGGGAATAGCAACATGCACTCATTTTTGTGTTCATGCCTTTCTGATGATTAAACATTGTCTCACCGCTGACATATTCAAAGCGTGACTTTATTTGCTAAATTGAAAAGAATTGTGGCAAATATTTTATTTTAGAATTTGATATTTTAGAAAAAATACACATTTTCTCATTTGTGGAATAATTGATTTGGACTAGATAATTTGGTCTTTAAGGCTGACTTCTGGAGTGTCCTGAAATTTACATAAATTGGCCCATAGAACCAAGTCACTCTGTCATGTCATCACCCTGATGTCACAAGGAATCCTAAGGCTGTGAGGCCTCCCATTGAATAAAGCAAAGTTGTTTAACTTTCCAAGTAAATTTGGAAAGTGTTGTATGTGTCTGGATTAGATTCTATTCATGGAATCTGCCTCCTGCTGATAAAGGCCAAAACTCGTCTAAATCTCCCTGCAGCCACTGCTTCAGCAAGTTCAAATCAAACATCCGACCACACCAGTACAAAAACAAGTCAGTGCACAGAAACAGGTCTTACTGCTACCCCTGGGTTTTCCCCATTCTCTGGGATTTCACCCCATCCAATTTAATTTGTCTCACAGGCCAGTCCAGGCTCATTCCTACCAGGTGTGTGTACCTGGAAAAACTGGATTCAAATAGTATATTTAAATGATGTTGTTAATGGAAAGACTCTGTCATCATTCATTCATGCCAAATCTCCCAAGCATGCCATTTGTACCTTCAAAAATAATGCTACTATTTCCTAGATGACTTTCAAATATGGGATCATCTCTTAAAAATATCTAAATTGAATCTTCCCTATATGGTGTTCACATAACAATTTAAAGAAAGTAGTGAAAGAAAAAATGATATTTAGCAAATGGGGGAGATGCATATATAAATGTGCATACCCATGCATATACATATGCATATGTGAAATATGTGTGTATATATTTAAAATTATGGTTTGAAAGTGTTTGCCAAAATTTGGGGCTTTGGGTAAAAATAGCTCTATGTCTGCCTCAGTTAGTTTCTCTTGGAAAATTTAAAAAATATAATATTTTTGATGGCTGTACCCTGCACTGCCCAGCTACATTAAGATAACAGTAAACTACATTCTTATGGCTGTCATAACATTTAGCTTGGTGCTGCTTGCAATGTGAGTAATCTATTAAGATATATAAGGTGCAAAATGCTGCCTTTGTGTCTTGGAGTTCTAGCTATCAGCTGTAACAACCATGTGCAATTACTGCCAGTGTGGGGCCTTGGCTACATCCCACTGCAGTTCTCATCGGCCAAAAGGTTCACAGTGGTGACCCCTGGCAGTCTTGGCCACCACCATGGGGGCCGCCCAGAGCTCCTTCTCCCTCTGCTCCCGCCCCTCTTCTCTTTCTAGCCTGTCATCAATCTTACTAAAATGACAGCAGACAGATGTTAGCCTTTGCAAAGATCAAATGAAATCTATGGCTCTGGGGCTATTCACCAAGGAGCAGAATAGTCTACACCCAATGCAGGCACACACACTGGCAACAACCTGCCTAGGGTCAATTCTCCAGGTATTGCAAGTGTCCCTTGGTAGGCATTGGTTACTTGGACATGGATTTTGACAAAATTTAGAACTTTGCTTCGGAGGGGTAGACTGTTGGGAATTTCTTGGAGGAGTGTGTCAGCCTGTGTGTGCGCGCAAATGCATTTGAAAACAATTACTAATGCTCAATGTAGAGGAGACAGTATTTGTTTTGGCCACAGACATGTGGTTTTTAACCTGTTCTTCCAAAAGTTGGACTGTGCCACTTGCCCTTGAGTTTTTAGATTCCTCTTACTAAGCAAACATTACTCCATAGCATAACTATGCTGGATGTGCCCTTGTCTCCTGCAATTTCTTTACATCAATGTACAGGACTATTTATCCCCAATAGAAATGTTTACCTAATCTGGAAAATGTCAGGCCATATGGTGTACATTGTATGAATTTCATCCATCCTTTTTAACTCTTTCCGAAAGTCTTTCTTCCCCCCGCTGTCCCTTTGTTGTGGACCAGGCAGAAATGATTAAAGGGGGCTGGAAATCAGAGGAGAGGGGGCAGGATGGGAAAGAAGTCGGGAGAAGCACACATGGGCACGGGGAGGGGGGACTTCTTTCTTTGCTGAATGTGACATCTTGTAGAATAAAGGCCAAAGAAATCTCAGGGTCAAGACAACCTTTGTGCAAAGTTAGAGCAGATCCAGAAGAAAAAAAAATAAACTACATCAATCTGACCTAAAGATGAATAAGATGCATTATTAATAATAAGAACCCTACAGGCTACCTGAAATGTAGAAAGACCAAATCACCTTTAGGCTCTTATTTCCCTCATCTCTTCCTAGAAAATAATGAAGTCTTAACTGCAGGAAGAAAAGAGCAACCCTCCGGTACATTAAGACGAAGCAAATGTTTCTGTAATGTATCTTTCTACAGGATCTTGGTAAAAGATAGATAGCTATTTAAAATAAGTGATATCAAGGAAGAATAAACTATTATGTTTGTGCCAATGCTTATTCATGGTTTTATAACAAGACATATCTGTTTTCTTCATATAAATCTTGACTCTATATTTAGAGTTTGCAAACAATGATTCTAGTTTTTGGCTGCCTGCCACTTCTGATAGAAAGCTGGGATAGCCGCACTACATTACTATAACATTAAAAACATTCCCCAAATTCCATGTGCAGAACTTCCTAACGGGCAAGAGAAAAATATGAAGTGTTCAGATGTATACAGTGGAGAATGGAGGGCAAAGAATTACAAATTTCAGGGAGGGGCCTGAACAGATAATATATTTTTGTCAGTCTTCCTAAATTAAGGGTGTTTACCCAAGTTGTAGATACTGAGCAGGAATTACCATCTCAGGACTTCTCTGGCCCTTGTTTTACTTCTAATCAAAAGACTCCCAACCAGGCATGGTGACGCACACTTATAATCCTAGTACTTGGGAGGCTGAAACAGAAAGATTGCAGGTTCGCGGCCAGCCTCAGCCACTTAGTGAGGCGCTCTGTAACTTAGTGAGACCCTGTTTCAAAATAAAGAATAAATATAGGGCTGCAGATGTAGATCAGAGGTAGAATGACCCTGGGTTCAACGCTGGAAACACACACACACACACACACACACACACACACACACACACGAGTCAGAGTCTCAATGGGCCTTGGTCACCCAGTCAGTTCTTTAGCAATGGCTGAATTCTCACTGAACAGCAAATAGGACCACTTTTAGCAGTGTTAATACAGCATCAAGTAATCTGATTGATTTTAGAAAGTCAAGCACCCTAAATAAAATTTATTGTATTCTTTTTTCTTTTTTTTAACCTAATAGTACTGAAAACAGTGGGTACTAGAAAATCATCATTAGCTTAATTTTTTCTTGGTTCTAGAAAAAGGGAAAAAGAAGGCCATAATCTCCAGCAGAGGCAATTCCATGGATTCTCCAATCTAGTAGTACTTTGGAGGTATGGAACTAACTTGGGAGAATTCACCCATTCAATTCTAGCATGCTCATTCAGACATTCACTCAAAAAAAAAAAAAAAAAATGCATGCTACCATTTCCAAACTCTCTGCTGAGTTCTGAGGATACAAAGTTCAAAGACAGGATCTCTCCAGGATCTCAGGGAGTTATGAGAAAGGCAGCCAGGTAAGCAGGTGGCTCTAGCACACTGGGATAGGGAGCAGCAGAGGTGGGTGCAGGGCTCAATGTGATCTCAGGGAGTAAAGAAACTGAACTCTGCCCTGACCTGGGGGAAGGAACCTGGGAAGTGACACTAAAGAAAGAAAAGGGCAATTGTGGCAATCCAGGACAAGGACCACAGCATGTCAGTGTCTTGATGTGGTCACAGGGTGCAAAAGATGAAGGAGGAGAAAGGAGGGGACTGGTGATAGCAGGTGAGGCCAGAGTGGTAGACAGTCAAATCCTGAAGAGCCCAGGGCTTCTCGGATACTATGGCCTGGGTGAAAAGACTTCAATAGCTGTGAGGGAGCTGCTAAAAGTCCAAGCAGAAAAATTTTGATGGAAATGATAGGTCATTCATCAAACGATCTCTCCTAACTTGAAAAGAACTCGCCTAAATACAAGAACTAAATACAGTAGCTAAATCATATCAAGACTTCAAAATAAGTCTCCAATTTTGACATCACATAAAAGTGAAAGACACCCAATGGTCCTCAGTCTTGAGATTACTTCAGGAAAACAAAACTGAATAGGGAAAAATGAGAAAAGAGACTTAAAAGTAAGAAAACATTATAAGGGGAAGAAGTCATGATGAACCAGATTTTAAGAAAAATTTTGTATTACGCTGAATGATCTATAGACACTGAGTTGAGTTTATTACTAGGAAATTGTTTCTTACAGTAAAAGAGAAAAAGAAAGCAAGGGCAACTGACATAGAAACAGACACTCTAACTAGCATAAATAACCAACCTAGGTTATTTCAGACACCACAATTTTTAAATCACATCTAGACAAGAAAAAAAATCAAATGCATTAGTTCCATTTGCAACCAATGTTGTTCAGCATATCAATTAAAAGCACAAAGTGCTCTCTCCATATTCCTTCCACCCAATTTTCAAATATTTATTGGTGCATTACACTGAACATTTTATCACAATTAGTGTGGAAGTGATACAAGACCCATAGAACACACTGAGCTTTTCATTATGCGAGTGGATTGAGTAGGGCAAAGACTAAATTGTTAATATCTTAAAAACAAGGGCATTAATTATTAAACAGAGGTAGTAATATATGGAGTGATCTGCAAGAGAAATGGAATGTGCCATTAAGCCAGTTTTTAATCCCCCATTACTGTTTTCTAATAGGAGCCTTATTAAGTTATATAGATAGTTGAGAAATATATCACTAAATCAAATGTCACAAACAAGATATTGGCAATAGACTCACTAAAGTTAGAATTAGAATCTCACTCAGTTGCCTTAGTCCTTACTTTGAAGAATCAGGATAAGGTAAAATTGAAAATAAAGAATAATCAGAGCCAGGCGTGGTGGCGCACGCTTGTAATCCCAGTACTTTGGGAGGCGGAGACCGGAGGATCTGGGTTCGCGGCCAGCCTCAGCTCTCTCGCTCTCTCTCTCTCTCTCTCCCTCTCTCCTTAGTGAGGTCCTCCGCAACTTCATGAGACCCGGTTTCAAAATAAAGTATAAAAACTAGGGCCGGGGGTGTAGCGTGGAGGTAGAACGCCCCTGGGTTCAATCCCCGGTACCGCAAAAAAAAGAATAATCAACTGTATTTTAGAATGTAGATTCATATTAACAACTAAGTGAAATGAAGAGAATGAAAAACAAAGAAAGAAAGGAAGGAAGGAAGGAAGGAAGGAAGGAAGGAAGGAAGGAAGGAGAGGAAGGGAGGGAGGGAGGGAGGGAGGAGGGAAGAGAAAGGGGAAGGGGAAGGGAGGGAAAGAGGGAGGAAGGGAAGAAAGGAAGGAAAGGAAGAAATGAGAGAGAGAGAGAGAGAGAGAGAGAGAGCATAAGGAAGAAAGGAAGAAAAACTCTACTCCCTCTATACCCTCAGCTCACAAATCAACTTGCCATGAAAATATCTGTTTATATAATCATTAAAATAGACAATGAAGAGTTATGGCTTTTGTTAAAAATTCAATTAAACTGTATCTTTTCTCTCAATGAATGTCTAAGGGGCAAACATTAATGTTAAGTAAGATAAAACCCATATATCTAAAGTCCTTGTTGGCTACCCAGTAACTCTGTAGGATGCTCAGAAGTCTCTCAGGAAAAATAATGCCAGAGCATAAGTTATGTCCTTTCAGTTTATAAAAGCTTCCTGTGATTCCTTCTTTCCCCCATCAGACTGCTGCTATTTGTTCCTCGATCCAGAAAGAAACCAGAAGAGAAGGGAAGAGCTAGGGAAAAGAACCCAAAAAGGAAGTGATAGAAAACATCTTCCTACCTTGAACATATTCAAACTTCGAGTGTTTAGTCATTTTTATGATGGAAAGAAACATACATTGAAATCTTCATTCTGAACACAGTCAGCCATCCCTCAGTATCCAAGGGGGATTCGTTCCAATCCCCGGGTACCAAAATCCATGCTGTTCATGTCCTTATGTAAAATGACATAGTATTTTTATATGACCTATGCACATCCTCTGGTATACTTTAAATCACCTCTAGGTTGATTATTATGCATAATAAAATGTAAATGCTATATCAATAATTGTCATGCTGTACTGTTTAGGAAATAATGACAAGAAAAGTCTGTACATTCTCAGTACAGATGCATTTTTCCCCAAATATTCTTTGTCTGAGTTTGGTTGAGTTTACAGATGCAGAACTTGTGGTTATGGAGGCCAACTGTAAATCACACTACCTTAGCCAATTCCATTTTTCAACTTAGAAGTGAATTCTGGCCTCATTTTTCTAATATGCTTTACATCAAAGTGATTACAAGCTATTTGACTTTGAATTTGCCTCACATATCATTCTCAAATTTAATTTCTTGAGGTGTTTTGAAACTGAACAATTTTTTTCAATCTAATGTTCTTAAACTTTGAAAAAGGAGTGTACACTCTAATAATGGATTAAACATTGCCACCTATAGCTCAGATTAGGTTTTCTAAAAGTGGTTTGTAAAACAACACTCACACCTTCAGGAAAATAGCAAAAAATTCTCTTTCAACTCCTTATTGCTCAACATGTGAATAATAATAATCAACTAACAAGTATAGAGCACAATACTGTGAGCCAGAGATTTCATGTGCATTATCTCATTTAATTCTCATCACTTCTGTATGAGATAGGTGTAAAGTTCTCACATTTGTAAATAAGAAACAAAGAGTTAGATGCAATGATAACTTGCATGTAGCTGTCAATGGAGGAGCTACTGTTCAGATCCAGACTGGGGTATACCTCCTGTTCAAACACAACATGCTCTTGCCTCTCCAGATGAACTGATCTCGCAGGCCCTGGTCAAATGATCAGCATAAACACTTGTCCTGTCTTTACTGAAAATCAAATGGAAACTTAGCCAATAAATCTTGATCTTCAGCTTTCTCAACAAAAGTCTTTAGGAAACAGCTTAGCTGTTTGGCTTCCCCGTCCTTCCCAGGCTCTCCAAGGCACAGAACCAGTGGCCAGCCTGTCACTACACAACATCTCAACACTATAGATTTCTCCTGGGGTGGAGCCCCCCCCCATGGGGCTCTGGCCTCTGCACTGCAGTCCCGCGAGGGGAAAGCCCTGCCATGCCAAAGTTCAGGGAAGGGACAGTCAGATCTGAACAGCAGGATTTTAGAATGTTAATCGCTGGCTCTCCCCTGATTGGCTCAGAACAAATGCATGGTACAGTAAATTGTCCTTGTCAGCCCAGCTCACATGATGATATGCTTTATTTCTAGACGTGCCTTGAATCTGTCCCCTGAATTTATGTTCAGAAAATAAACACTTCCAGACGGCAATAAAGCATTCAGTTGTGGCTGGCGATTGCATAGCCCCAGACCAACCAAAGCTCTTTTCTTGGGAGATTTTAAGGGTTTGAGCAGTTAGAATCCCAAATCATATTTCCTCCACTTACCAGCCTGGAACACAAGTGTGCTATTACAAACAGAACCCTGATTCCAGGATTGTCCCCCCATTTGCTCTCCCATTTCTACACTTTTTTTCTATACTCTCACTTTTAGTTTTTTTCCTGCAAAGATTTTTTACTTTGAGTTCCATTCAAGCAAAAACTCTATTTTTTAGCAAGTGACAATATTTAAAGGATGTTGCTATTTTATCAACCTATTTGATCTCTATCATAAAACAAGATAGATTATGACCAGGAAATATTACCATGCTTCCCCAAATTCACAGTCACCACATTCATCATTTTTGTCCACATTTGAGTATTATTTGGATTATTATTTACTCTTTCATAAAAAGTTCTTTAAATCAACTCCAACTTCATGACTTAATCTTGTTCTAAGGGATAAATTTCATGTATCTTCATATGTTTTCTAATATACCTAAAAATAAATATACCAAGTACCCCAAACTCATATTCCATGACACACACATGTCATACACTTGAAGAAACATAGTTCTAGAACAACACGAAGATCCCAAGAAAGATCAAATAGCCACAACATAAATAAATAATAATAAAGATATCAAAGTTTCAAGATAGGAGTTCATTTCATAAAAGGGAAATTAAACAGCTGTTTCATTTGCACCTGAGTAGGCCAATGGGACAACTCATATCTAGGTGTTTTGCTGATTCGATTGTGCACGATGGTCTCTGGGTGCTGCTGATAAACACCTAACCAGCCCAGCAGAGTTTGTTTGCACCTTGTAATTTTGATGATCACACCCTACATGGTATCCTTGGATGACACCTCCTTGTAGCACAAGGCCACTGAGACCTTGGTAAAATCAAATGGAAGAGGAACAACCTCTGAAAGAGGAATTCCAAGGGAGAGAAGAGGGTTTCACTGCAGATTAAAGGTTTCTGGGATTGAACTGGGGTTCACATGTTTCTTTAAACTTGCAGAGAGGAAATTCAGTGAGGTGAAACTCTACAGATGAATGTAAGAGCCCTGGTCAGTAATTAAAACAGTGTGGTTTGGCAGGGAATAAATTACATTGGGTGTCAGCAGGTTAGCTAATGATATGGGTTGCCACTGAACCATGAGGAAGCATTTCCCCTCCTGGCTTCTCTCTCATTGTAGCAACACAGCATGTTCTCTCCTTTTCGGGAGAGCTCTATGGAAACCCATCCCCATCTGAAGGCTTTCTTAGAACTTTCTCATATTCTGTACCAAGAGACTATGACATCATTCTGGTTCACACATGGAAAACCTTAGTGTAAATATTGAGATCTTACCTCAACAAAATGGTTGAGGATCATATTCTTATAAGGCAATTTTTCTCATTGTCTTTCTGCTTTTGATTAATATTATTAGTCTAATACCAGTTATGTTAAGCTTGACCTAGTCTTCTCACTTAACATAGCTAAGGAAGCTTTTGCATTTTGAGTCTAACATCCTTGATTATTTTTGTCCATAAGGAAAGATCTTCCAGTTAGAATATGAGGAAAACTTGGGGTTGGAGAAATGAACTTTAAGTTAGAAAGGTGAAAGAGAATGGTAATCTAAACTGCAAATTGCAAAAGCTGTCTAAATGAAAATGAAAGACAAAGAATTTTATTATTCTATAGTTATTCAATTAGCCAATGTTCATTGAGTATCAATCGGCTATCCGGTTCCAGGGATACAATGGAACACAAGACAGACAAAGTCCTTGCCCTCCAGGAGATTATGTCTCAGTGGAGGGAAAACACAAACAGGATAAGAAAAATAATGAAAAGAAATATAACACAAAATTGTCAAGTATCATGAAGCAGAGAATGAAAGAAATCTACTTAAAATAGTGTGGTTAGAAAATTCTCTTACAGGAGGTTAAACACTTAAAGAAAATGGAGCTTGCCACATAAAGAATATTATAAACAGAGGCAATTTGTGTAAAGATCACAAGCAGAAATTATATTGGTTCATTCAAGGATGAGGGGGGAGAACAGTGTGGCTGAGGGTGGTCAGGGAGGGCACAAGTGGACTGAGTCAGGAAGAACATGATCCTCGAGGACATTGTGAGCTTTGGAAAGGAGTTTAGATGTGTCTGCTTATTTGTTTTGTTTTGTCTGTTTGTTTTGCTACATGTAATGACAGTCACCACAGAATTTTATTCAGAAGCAAACATTTTGCAACTTGAATTTTAAGGAAGTTACCTTGGCTGCCACGTGGTAGGTGGCATGGTAAGTGTGACCAGGGTGGACACCAAAGACATGTTGGAGGCTATTGATGTGGACATGTGCCAGATGAGAGATGATGATGGTCGGGCTGGGTGAAAGCACGAAAGGACAGGAGAGGGACTTGATTCAAAGGCAGATGGTAGAGGTGGACTTAAATCTGTTCACAAGTTAGATGTAAACAACAGGACAATCAAGGATAATTCCTAGATTTCTAACTTGAGCAATAGCAAGCATAGTTGTATTTCCGGTATGTGGGACATTCAGAGAAAGCAGGCAAGGAAACAGAGGTTGAATCAAAAGTTTAATTTTGAGCAATTCATGGCTGGATCAACAGGGAGGCACCTGGGTTTCAATCTTAAGTAGGAAATAGGATGAGTAAGCTCAGAGCTGGTGATATACATTGGGGGGTCATGAGCACATGAACTATTTCTCTAGTGGTGTGTAGTAAAACTGTTTTCCATCTTTTTTTTTCCTTTGTGAATAATAAGAGGACATACATAGACAGTAAGAGGACATGTTTATTGTTTGTAAATTCTATTCCTAATTCCACTTCTTTTATATATCCTGCTCACCCAATTAAAAATAACACACTGTTCTAAATGAATATCAACTAAATTGGAAGGTAGACCCAATATTTAATGTCTTTTTGACATGCTCCATTGGTGACCTATCACTGTCAACTCTCTGTGAGTGAGATACTCCAACCAAGTGTGCTAGGTAGGTCGGTTATCTATTCCCAAATAATGGCAAGTACAAAATAACCATAATATCTTAGTGGCATACAATGATATGCATTTATTTAGCTGACATGTCTCTGGAAGTTGGATGCTCTGACTGGAGTAAGTTGGGTGACTCTCCTGGTCTTGTCTGGGCACACTCATGTATTTGTAGGGATAACTGCTTTGGCTTGGCCCAGCTGAGGAAACTTAGCTGGATATTTTTGCTCAATTTGATTCTCATGTTCCTACTGGAACCACTGAGCTAACCCAAACTTGGATTTATCTCAGCAGTGGAAGGGACTCAAGAGCCTTACTTGCAAGTACATTTTAAGTCTTCTTTCTTTTTTTAATGGAATCTATGTATTTTTTTTATTAATAAGTCTCTTCTTTCAATATGTGTGTCATTCCCCCATTGGCCAAATAGTCACCCAGCCAAACCCAACGTGAATCAAGGAATGGAGGGGGGAGGGACAACTACTCATTGTGAAGCCAAAGAGAGTAACATGGGTAAAACCAATCTCAATGAAGTACAGAAGTGTCCTCTCTCCATGGAAACTAGGGTTTGGGAATCAGTATTTTGAAGACAACATCTACTTTATCACATTTGCTTATGCATTTCCTATTTGAAACTTGTTTCCTTAAACTGGGATTCAAGTTTTTTCAAGACCTGTAGAAACCTAGATACCTAATCTGTTTCATTCATTTACACTCAAATTTTGGCTATAGTTAGTCTATATGTGTGCTTAGTTTTACATACTCTTGTTTCACCTCTGAGCATCAGTTCAAAGAAATCTCCTCCCTTATCAAAATTCCTCTCAATCATCCTACCTATAATGTAATGGCCAGTTCCTATGTCATCTTATAGATAAAGGAAAGCAATGTAATTAATACATTGAGCACTGTGCCAGACATTCTACTAGGGACTTTGCATACATCCTTACATCTAATCTTCACAATAGCCTGGTAACTTGGGGATTATTTTCTGGATGAGAAAACTAAGATTTAGATAGTTCATAACTCACCAAGATCAAACAGTTTATAAGTGACAGAAAATTCAAACCAAAGTCTAATTCTAAAGACTACGCTCTTTTCATTCTACCCTGAAACCACTCATATAAGATTTCACCGCCTGAATACCCTTTGTTTTAGTTCCCCTAAGGAAAGTGCAAAATGTATTCCTAATTGTTTTTTAATTTGCAATAGAGTATCTACTACATTGCATTCCACAAGTAAATATTAATAAATGAGTAATTTGATGGATCTGAACAGGTCATAAAATTGAAATTAATATTAAGTCATAACCCATGACACCTTTGAAAAAATAAATAGCTGAGTATGGCAGAGCACACCTGTATCTCAGTACTTGGGAGGCTGAGAAAGAAGGATCACAGGTTCAAGGCCAGCCTCAGCAACTTAGTGAGTCTCTCAACAACCTAGTAAGATCCTGTTTCAAAAATAAAATATAAAATAGGGCTGGGGGTGTAGCTCAGAGGTAGATTGCCTCTGGGTTCAATCCCCAGTAACCCCTCTCCCACACACACACACACGAAAAAGAAAGAAAAGAAATAACTAATAAACTATTCATTTTTCTTTTACTACAGCAGTGACCAGGGGCCAATATCCAAAAGAAGCTATAGAATGTTATTAGCATAATATATAGACTGGGTCTTCATAATTGCTTTAACCATTTTTTTTATTTTCACAGAATAATAATTAACTTGTTTGGTATCTTCCAGTGAAAAATGATTGGATTCTAGTAGTGTTGGATAGAAACCCAGCTAAAAGAAATGGTGTTGAGAAAAATCACTAGTTATCAGCTCAAAAATTAGTTGACAGCCTCAGGATCACAAGTGGCACTGGTGCTCCATATGTTTATTAACAATCTGAAAGATGGGGTGAATAGCAGGGCAGTGAATTTATCAAAACTGTATAATTATTCAGGTATTAAACATAGATGTAGTCAAGAATAAGAGGTGGGAAGAACTTCAGAAAGACCAAAGGCAGTTATGTAATCGAGCTGCACAATAGTGAATGGAATTCAGTGTGGCAAGTTCAAGGTAAGACACAGTGGAAGAAGCAATTCAAACTACTAATACACAGTACACTAATGGCTTCTGAATTACCCACAGCCTCTCAAGAAAGAAATTGAGATGCAACAAGCGACAGCTCAAAGAATATGTTGACTTGACATACAGGGGAAGATTAAAAAAATGGGATATTGGGTTGTATTATGAAGGAAATCGAGGATAATATAAAAAAATAGTATGTCTTTGTCATATACTGAAACATCTTAATAGTCATTCAGGAAATACAGAATTAAAAAGTCACCTTGAATGTTGGCTTTAGTTAGGAAGACTTCATCTGTTAAAAAGATAAAAAGGAAATGAGAGGGAAAATCCAAGGAGAATAGTAAAACCTTTCAAAAGATTGTTAGAATTCCATATGGAAAGGATGAGAAATTTCATGTCTTCAGCAAAGGAAATAAAATAGTAAATGAGAAGATTGTGAATGGGGAAAGGAAGGCCACTGTGGATTTTTAATTGTTTTCTAATGAAATGTGAATGTGCAAGTAGGCTGGCTTGGGTAGGTGTGAGATGGTAAATGGCTTTTTACAATGGGTCTTGTTTAGATAGACTGGGAGCTGGGCTGAGATCAGAGCACACACATCATCCTCACACTTCTCTACATCCCCAAGCCTTATAAACCATTGCAATGTCTTTGTTATGTATTCCAAGAAGGAAGGACATTTTTAGTTACAAAGTATTTATAACCATTAATACCCTATAGGAATGCTTGACAGGAAATATCTTTGCATCTAGAAATGATGAAAAATCTAAGTACATTTGCATCAGAAGAGTTAGTACATACAATATTTTTATCAGTGGGGCTACCACTGCAATATCTGAATCCGATGAGGCCTGGAAAAGTTGTAACTATTAACATTAATAAATATTCATTCAGGATTTATTTTGACCTATCAGTCTCAATCCTTTGAAGGGAAGAAAGATGGTATATCAATCAGAGTCCTTAAAGGAAACAAAGGCCACTCTCAAAGAGTATTTGAGCAGAGCTTAAGAAAGGGGCTATTTAAAGTTTGTGAAGGAAACCAAAAAACAATAGTGCAGTACCAGGGACCTAGTAACAGTGTTTTGTTTGTTTGTTTTTTAGTTTTGTTTTGTTCTTACCACCTCTTTGCCCAAAGGAGTAGCTATCAGAACTTAGAAAGGGCAGTCATATGGAAAACACCCCTTTATAGGAGTGTGTCCTTCAGGAGAGGGATGGAACCAGTACTGAGCAACCTGGCAAGGAGGGGACCAGGGCAACCCCACCCTTTTTTCCCTTCTAGTATGTCCTCTTAGCCCAGAGCTCACAGGACCTTGTTAAAACATGTCCATAAGAATCAGACCTCTACAACACAGAACAAGTAGAAGAAAAGTCAAGGTTATACCAGGTAGAATAGCAAAGATGACCACCACATGTTATTGGCAGTCTTTTCATCTCCAAGACTGAAGAGTATCTGGCACATAGTAGAGAATCCACACCAGCTGAATGAATTAGTGAGTGAGTGAATGAGCAAAAGTAGATAAAAAGTATTAAGGTGTATAGCAGTGCAGAATGCCCAGGTACTTGGAAATGTGTGGACACTGTGTTTTTCGTGATATTAACATAGTCCTCACAATAGAGGGAATTTAACAGGAGTGTGAAATATATTATTGTTTTCTAATAATAATTCTATACTAAAATGTTATATGCAAGAGTAGAGTTTTATATAGTTGAAATAACCAGTTAGCAATTATTAATATTCTAGCCAGACAAATTGAAAAGAAAACAAAAAATTTGGCTGAAAATCAAAATCACTTGACTTAGTTCCTTAAAATAGACATTTGATATCAACTGAATATCTTCTATTTCCTTATGTGACTTACAGGCACAATAATTTGGAGTCCATTATTGGCTTTCCATGATTACTGTGTGGAAGAAAACCCTATGGCTCTCTAGTGTCAGTGGTTTATTTTAAATGGAATATATCTTTAATGAGGATTTTTTTTTAAAAACAAATTTATTCACCAAGTTTGATAATAGAATTTTATCTGTAACAATTTCCCAATCTGGAAACAACTCTAGTCATCACTGGGATGTCTCTCTATACAGAAAATAACCCCCTTCCTCTTTGAAGCCATCTTTCTTTCAGTCCCAGCACCTGTGAGTCCCCGTTGCCACTCAGCACTGCAGCTTCACCTGCCACGGCCATATCACCTCCACCTGACACCCCTTCCCACCTTTGTCATCTCTGAAATGAATTATCTGAAACATTCGAAGTGAAATTCCCTCACTCATGGGATTTATTTGTTGATTCCTTTTCAATAGACAACTTGGAATATACCTTTGCAGAGCAAAGAAACGAATTGTGCCAACATAATATTGAAGAAAGATCTGTTTCATCAAGAGTTCAGTGGCCCAGTGGACACTGTTTTTGATGATTTCAGAGGCAAGTGGCCTCGGGAGCATCTCACTTTCTTTCCCCACGTGTTTATGGTTCCCTAACAGAGTTTCTAGCATCTTCCATTCTCAACTTGTGTCTTGTTATTTGTGCACTTTCTTTACACCCCCATCAGGAGATGGCGAAGTCTACTAGTGACCAAAATGGAGTTTGTTTATTTTCCTAGTTCTGCAACACCAACATCAGCACCGCATTAGCATCTACTGATGATAGAACTTGCACCACCATCACTTGGTTGCTCTCTTCCCCTCCCCACCTGCATCTCCATCCCTTCTTGTCTTATTGGCAAAGATTAGTACCTGTTACAACTGTACACTTAGTCAATTCAGAAAAATAGTAAAAACAATATTAATACAAGCTGCTTATAGAGCTGAAGTCATCTGCTCCAAATCAGCAGCTAACTATAAATATCCACAGGAAACATCTTGCCAAACAAGCTCTGGCTTAGGATCACAAAGGGGTGAATCCATGAGGAATAGGGGGCTTGTATCAGGAGTTCTCGGGGAATATGTTGAATTTTCTGAAGACACGAGCAGAGTGAATGAGATTTTGTAAAGAAGAAACCAACTAGGGGTCCGTTTTCTTTTTTACTGAAGTACTATACAGGCAGGAATAGCAGCCATGAACTTCTTATTTATCATGCCCTATTTACCAGAATGTGTTCTAAGTTCACATCTCATCATCTTCTTTCTTTCTCA
Organism: Glis glis; assembly: GCA_004027185.1. NCBI lineage: Eukaryota > Metazoa > Chordata > Mammalia > Rodentia > Gliridae > Glis > Glis glis. The sequence continues at coordinate 1,368 of PVJS01031441.1, read as the reverse complement.
CAAAAGTCTCTAAATTCTTTTAGTTATAACTTGCTGAAAACCCAGCACCTATCGTAGAACCTGATACTGTGAAAACATAAAAATATTTCAAGGAAGCAATTTTTTTAAATTCTCACTTTTTTAAAGTTTACCTTTGCTATGTAAATAGCTGTGTAAACAGCTTTGATAAATATATTAAAATAATAGACTAGTTAGGGGCTGAGCAATTCCATTAAACATGATGTTCACAGTGAGTTCTACCACAAATTACATGTAGTTTTGCCAAGGCCATTTTGCATCTTCAGCCTTAAATTATTTTCTCTTATAAAATGAGGAAATTAGATTATTTCTGAGATGTGTTCTAATTTGATAAGTGGGATGATTATAAATTGATCAGAGTTAAACTTTTCAAGATGGATTTTGAATTAACTCAAACTGGAGGGCCCATAGGGACACAAGTCTTCTTTAAAAAATTATTTCACATGAATTGAGGTTCCTTTCTACTATTAGTAAAACTGCTTTTACTATAGTTTCCAGGCCCACATAATGGACTCAGAGCTCTGGGATATCACTTCTGTGGGTGTCACAGTACTAGATTCAATCCAGTACTTGTTTTCCAGGAACTTCCAGATTCTAATTTCCAGCATCATTGTGATCTACTCCCCGGGGCAAGTAACTAACTACATACCTCGGAGAAAAAGCAAGGCAGGCTGCAGAAGTTTCACACCACTATGCCAGTCTGCTTCTTGCCTGTCTAACATTAAACTGCATGTATCATCTTTCAAATGCAAGCACAGATACTGACATTTCAACACCAGACAATTCAACCATGAATTGAGTATGAGCCATCATTGGTCCAAAGCTGGTTTGAGACACTGAATATATAAGAAAGACTGCCAGATGGGTCACACATATCCCATTTTTTCCAAAGCTCTAAGTAAGCTCTATCCCCATGTTAGCCTAAAACAGCAGAAATATTTGTGTCTAAGTCGCATAATCTCATATTCTTTTCTTTCCACTTCTAAATTAAGGTTTAATATTGATTCTTCAGTGTCAAAATTAAGAGAAATAAAAGCTATCAGAACATTTATTTTACATTATCGAGTAAATGCTGTCTACTGCATTATCAAATATATCTTATAACTAAACTTGTAGGTACTAGAATTGGACAGAATTTAGACATCTTTCAATGCAGATGACATGATATTATACTTAGAAGATCCAACAAGCTCAACCAAAAGGCTCATAGAACTGATCAACAAATTCAGCAAAGTGTCGGGATACAAAATCAATCTTAAAAAATCAGAAGCTTTTCTGTATGCCAACCATAAATCCACTGAAAAAGAAATCCAGAAGACATTTCCACTCAAGATATCCCCCAAAACAATA
>PVJS01031440.1:0-23409 GCA_004027185.1 Glis glis | reverse complement strand
TTTTTTTTTTTTTTTTTTTTTGCGGTACCGGGGATTGAACCCAGGGGCGTTCTACCTCCGCGCTATACCCCCGGCCCTATTTTTTATACTTTATTTTGAAACCGGGTCTCACAAAGTTGCGGAAGCCCTCACTAGGTAGGGAGAGAGAGACAGAGAGAGAGAGAGACGGGGAGAGAGAGACAGAGAGAGAGAGAGAGCGAGCTGAGGCTGGCCGCGAACCCGGATCCTCCGATCTCCGCCTTCCAAAGTACTGGGATTACAAGCATGCGCCACCACGCCCGGCCTATTCTTTATTTTTGAAACAGGGTCTCACTAAGTTGCAGAGGGCCTCACTAAGTAGCTGAGGCTGGCTGCGAACCTTCGATCCTCCTGTCTCAGCCTCCCAAGTACTGGGATTACAAGCATGCACCACCATGCCTGGCTTTGTCCAAGGGTATTGGACCAGCTACTTAGTGAGGCCCTCTGCAACTTAGTGAGACCCTGTTTCAAAATAAAGAGTAAAAAGTAAGGCTGGAGGTGTAGCCTGGAGTTAGAGTGCCTCTGGGTTCAATCCCTGGTACTGAAAAAAAAAAGTTATATGAAGTCATATTATGAATTTCAATCTACAGATAATTGTGAATTGGCAAGTATTTATATGTTCTATATACCCTTGAGCTTATAGAAGGCTTAGGTCAAGCACATAACAGATTTTGAAGTATGCTTTAAAAATACATTGTTAGCCAAGTAAAGTTGCACATGGCTGTAATCCCAGCTACTCAGGAGGCTGACACAAGACAAGTTAGTGGCCAACCTGGACAACTCAGTGAAACCCTGTCTCAAAATAAAAAATAAAAAGGGCTGGGGATGTCGCTCAGGGGTAGAGTACTTGCCTAGCATGTGTAAGGCCCTGGGTTCAATCTATAGTACCACCCCCCCCAAAGAAAAGTTAAACTAATTGAAAAAGTGATACACTTCAGAGTTATAATGATATTCTAAAGTATGAAAATGCATGCAGGTCCAAGGCCAGCCTCAGCACCTTAGCAAAACCCTGTTTCAAAAGTAAAAACATAAACAAAGGTCTGGGAGTGTATTTTGGAGGTAGAAAGCCCATGAGTTCAATCCCCAGTATAAAAACAAAAATGTTATTACTCTGCATAGTAAGGTCTTTAATTACTTTTCTGTTCTTTGGGATGATTTCCCAGTTTCATCTGGAATCATTTATTTGGGTAATAAAGAAAGAAAACCTCAAAGAAAATAAAAGGTTGGTTTTTATCAAGTTTTTCTTTTCTTTTCTTTTCTTTGTACCAAGGATTGAACCCAGGGCCTCGCTCATGCTAGGCAAGTGCTTTACCCCTGAGCTATATCGTGAGTCCTCTTCATATTTCACTTTGAGGCAGGGTCCCATTGAGTTGCCTAGGCTTGCCTTGAGCTTGCAATTCTCCTGCCTCAGCCTGACAAGTAGCTGGGATTACTTGTGCATGCCACCATCCCCAACTTGTTTTGTTGAATTTTGAGGGGTTTTTTTGCTTCTCTTTTTCTTTCTTCCTTCTCCCACAACTAAAAAGTAAAATAACTGTATTTTGCATTGTGAAAACAATTAGTATTGCTAGCTTTCTTTAATTTTCCCAAAACATACTAAAAATTCTTTAGTAGGAAAAATTTTTATATTAAGCTACCTGCAGAAATAATTTGTATCTGAATTAGTATGTTCTTATATGATAAGCTTATAATTTTCTAAGATGAACCAAACATTTCAAAAATCTAAATATATATGCACCTATAAGAGTGTAATGGACAGTTGGTGGGTAAGTTTCTTCTACTTTTTTATTAGTCTCTACTACAGTGCATTAATCTCTTGAATACTAAACTGAACGTTGACACAGCTCAGTCACTGCCTTGCTGATGCAGTGTGAGCAGCTGACTGAGCTTGAGACTCACCCTTGAGACTCACCCTTGAGACTCACCCTTGAGGGAATGCTCAGTGACAGGTAGCGGATCCCTAGTTTGTGAGGCCTTTGAATGACAATTCCTTTGACCTTTAGTTTCCTGTTTTCTTTTTTTGTGTGTGGTACCAGGGAATGAACCCAGGGGCATTCTACCTCCAAGATACACCCCCAGTCCTATTTTTTTATACTTTATTTTGAAACAGGGCCTCACTAAGTTGCGGAGGGCCTCACTAAGTAGCTGAGGCTGGCTGCAAACCCGGATCTTCCTGTCTCAGCCTCCCAAGTACTGGGATTACAAGTGTGCACCACCACGCCCAGCTAGTTTCCTGTTTTCAATACATTCACAGAGAAATGGGTCTTTACTTTGATCCTTCCCACTTCTTCTCCAGTGCTGGGTATCAGACCCAGGGCCAGTGCACACTAGGCAAGCACTCCACCCCTGAGCTACATCCCCAGCCCTTGGTTTCTACTTTGAAATGTACAAACTGAAGAAGTTGAGAGTAGTAGAGCTAAAAGGCATGCTCGAATAAGAAATGACCTGAACAGTGATCTGTTTAGTCCATAGGTTTCTAAGCTTTTTTCTTTGTTTTTGTGTGTGTGGTACTGGGGATGGAACCCAGGGGCCTTCTACCTCTACACCCCCAGACCAGTTTTATTTTTTATTGGAAATAGGGTCTTGTTAAATTGCTGAGAGCCTGTCTCAGCCTCCCAAGTACTGGGATTACAAGCGTGTGCCACCACGCCTGGTAGGTTTCTAAGCTTTTTTTGCAGTACTGGGGATGAAACCCAGGAGCATTCTACCTCTGAGCTACACCCCCAGCCCTATTTTTTATTCTTTATTTTTTGAAACAGGGTTTCACTAAGTTGCGGAGGTCCTAAGTCGTTGAGGCTGGTCTTGAACCTGTGATCCTCCTGTCTCAGCCTCCCAAATACTGGGATTACAAGCATGCGCCACCACGCCTGGCTCTAAGCTTTTTAAAAAGCATTCCCTAGCCGGGCGTGGTGGTGCACACTTGTAATCCTAGTACTTGGGAGGCTGAGACAGGAGGATCTGGGTTTGCAGCCAGACTCAGCTACTTAGTGAGGCCCTCTGCAACTTAGTGAGACCTGGTTTCAAAATAAAGTATAAAAAATAGGGCTGGGGTATAGCTCGGAGGTAGAACGCCCCTGGGTTCCATCCCCGGTACCGCAAAAAAAAAAAAAAAAAAAGAAAAAGCATTCCCTTTATTTTACCAAACGTAATATTATACAGAATCTTGATATCTTCAAAAAGACAAGTGTGGAGTTACTTTGAGATGGGGGTTTGGGCCAAAGCCATGTATACTCAGCATCTGCAGGAGTGTACTTCTAAAGGTCCCACCCGGCCGGAGCTGAGGACATGGGCTCTGTGTCTGACACTGCTCTGCCTCGTGCCGGCACAGCTTCCCTCTGCAGAAGTAACCGTGATAACATGAAGCGTCAGAAGAAGCAAAGACCGCCAAAAGTGGCAGCTTGAAAAATAAGCCCAAAGTTTCCATTGGGGGAAAAACAATTTAATTACATTTCGATTCCTGTTCCTTTCTCCTTCATTCCAGTAATTTTTTTTTAATCGAAATGTAATTAAATTGTTTTTCCCCCAATGGAAACTTTGGGCTTATTTTTCAAGCTGCCACTTTTTGGCGGTCTTTGCTTTTTCTGACGCTTCATGTTATCACGGTTACTTCAGCTTTTCTTTAGTTGAGTACTCTGTGTATTTCTGTTAAATAGGAGTATACCAATTTCAGAAAACCTCACTTTTTCTTAGTTTTATTTTATTATACTATAGAAAACCTCTCTAAAAAAGTATAAGAGAGTACATTTATACAGTATAATTACCAATAATTTTTTGTGTGTGTGGTACTGGGGATCGAACCCAGGGACATTCTACCTCTGGGCTACACCCCCAGCCCTATTTTTTATTCTTTATTTGGAAACAGGGTCTCACTAAGTTGCGGAGGGCCTCACTAAGTAGCTGAGGCTGACTGCTAACCTATGATCCTCCTGTCTCAGCCTCCCAAGTACTGGGATTACAAGCGTGCACCACCATGCCCGGCTACTTTTTATTTTTGAAACAGGGTCTCACTAAGTTGCTGAGAGTCTCACTGAGTGGCTGAGGATGGCCGCAAACTGGGATTCTCCGGTCTCAGCCTCCCAAGTACTGGGATTAACAAGCGTGTGCCACCACACCCAGCTTCTCTTATACTTTTAAAATTCCTTATTTCAGGTTATATAATGCATTGTATTCTTAATCTTATTAAGTTATTTTAAACTAGAAAAGTACTTGGGGGGGATATTAATACAGTCATCCCTTGGTGTCCTTGTGGGATTGGTTCCAAGACCCCATAGATACAAAATCTGCAGATGCTTGAGTCATTTATATAAAATGGCAGAGTATTTGCCTGTAACTTATACAGTCCTCCCATATACTTTAAATCATCTCTAGATTACTTATAATGCCTAATACAATGTGAAACTATATAAATAGTTGAAAAGTCTGTACATGTTCAGTAAAGATGCAGTTTTATTCCCCTAAATACTTTTGATTTATGGTTGGTCAAATCCATGTATATAAAGGGCTTGACTGTACATGTATTTAAATTCTCTGTTCTAAAAAAACGGATTTTCATAATTTCAAATTTTCTGTCAATTTTACATTTTCTTAGAACAAAGTAAAGCTAATATTAACCTTAAAGTTTACTTGTAAGGAGTATGATTTTAAAACAAACAAAAAGCTAAAAGCATTGCTATTTGGTTGACATCTGGTAATCCATTAACCCAAGTAGTTTACAAACAAAGTTTAACTCCCTTGGCACGTATACATACATACACACACACGCGCACGCGTGTGTGTGTGTGTGTGTGTGTGTGTGTGTGTATGATAACCCCAGGATATAAACATTTACAAATAGGAAGTATCAGGTCTAGAGGAGTAAAAGCCATCTTTTTAATTTTTAAATCTTTACTATTTGGGTACAAAAATAAAAGAGGTATGACTGTCATAGAAGGAACTTGAAAGGATAAAAGGCTGGCATCCTTTTATTTAACAAATATTTGAGTACCTACTAATTTTCTTCATGGCTTGGTAAATACCAATAGAGAAAATTGGATGAGGAAAAAGAAAAATTAGATGAAGGGACTAGATGGATCTGAATGTTGAGATGGTGGAGAAATAAGGGAATATTTAGGGAGTATCTGTAAAGAATTCTAAAAAGAAGACCCAAATGCCTTCTTGCTAATATTTCATTTATTTACAGGCATGCATGTAGGGAATACCGGATTCACAAAGAACTGGATCATCCCAGAATAGTTAAGCTGTATGATTACTTTTCACTGGACACTGACTCGTAAGTGCTATGCCATTTTACCTTAGCAGTTAATATTATTTTCTTGAACTATTGAGTGTTCATGGACTAGAGCTTAAATCTGGGTCTAGGAAATACCCTCTGAGGGAACCACATTTCTTAATTTATGGGCAAATGATCATACACAAATTCATTTTGGGGTCAGCCAGACATCTCTGGCCAGAGGACATGTGCGCTTGTGTGCTGGTGAAGGTTTAACAGCCAGCTTGGTTGACTTGTGCTTTCCAATTTCCATGGTGTAAATACTTCCACCATCCAAGTTTGTGTTACCAACTTAAAAAAGAAAGAGCTTTATTGGATTACAGTTCACATACCATGAGATCTACCCATTTAAAAAGCACCCAATTTAGTGGGTTTTAGTATATACTCACAGATATGTGCAACCATCATTAGAGACAATTTTGGAACATTTTCACCATCTCAAAAGAAACCCATGCCTTTTACTATCATTCCTCTATTCCACCATTCCTTCTCTGTCCCCCAGCCCTAAGCAACTGCTATTTTCTTCCTTTCTTCCTCTCCTTTCCTTTTCTCTCCTTCCCCTTCCCCTCCCTCCTTCCCTCCCTCTTCCCTTCCTTCCTTTTCTCTTTTTTTTCTTCAGTACTGAGGATTGAATCCAGGGGTGCTCTACCTCTGAGCTACATCCCCAAACCCTTTTTATTTTTTTATTTTGAGATAGTCTCACTAGATTGCCAGGGCTGGCTTTGAACTTGCAATCCTCCTGCCTCAGCCTCCCGAGTAACTGGGATTACAGGTGTGTGCTACCTGGCCAACTGCTACTTTCTCTTTGCATAGATTTCCTAGTCTGGAAATCTCTGCATAGATTTCCTAGTCTGAATGAAATCATGTTGTAGTATATGCCCAGTATTCATTCCTTTTTCATGACCAAACAATATTCTGTTGTATGGATTTACCACATTTTGCTTATCCATTTATCCCATAAATGATTTAATAACCAGCTCACAAGAGTCCTGAAAATTTAACCATCAGTTCTGGGGAACTGGCATCAGTTGGTCAAGCATGCCACTAACATGGCCCAGTGAGTATAGACTATTCAAGAGTCTCTGCTTTCCTTAGAGACTCAGATGAGCCCTTCAGGCTTTTTAAAAAGTATCTGCAATGTGATATTACCCTAGAACAAGAGGACGCATGTGGGACAAGTGAAGACAGAGCCCAGTGCTGCATGTTGAAGTGCAGCTTCATAGGCTTGTAGAGTATCGAGTGGGAGGGACTCTCAGAGTCCAGCTTCTCATCGTATAGGTAGATTTTGAGGATCAGAGAAGTGTGAGATCTCTGATAATCTTATATGTTACCTGATTTAGGTAAGTAAGTTCTAGAGCCCCTGGGCTTATCCAGGAGTTTAGAAATACTTGATCATTTGGAAAATGTTTCTCTGTAGGAGTCTGGCCTGAGTCAGGAGAACATAACTTAGATGTGGCCTGAGGTGTCTCCTCAGCCTCCTCTGGTGAGTGGAGGAGCTTTGATCTATTCAGCCAGTGGCTGTCTCCGATGGCTACACAGACAACCAGCCCACACTTATAAATACCACAAAAAGACACGTTCCCTTTTGGAGCATGACCTGTCCCTCTTCTATCTACTCAAGGTTTTCCCTTTTCACTAGAGAGGCCCTGGTACCAGACATAGCCATGTGTGGAGCGGGGTTCAGAAAAATAATCTAATTAGAGGGCGGGTCTGCACAGAGTGGCATCACTGTTTTGCTTTGAGTAGATTCCTTGAATACTAGGCAAAACCCCTCTGAAATGTAAGTACTAAAACAATTTCAAAGATAAATATGACGACTTGTATTATTTACTGCTTTGAATTACATACCTACTTTTTTTTTTTGTGGTACCGGGGATTGAACCCAGAGGGGTTCTACCTCCGAACTACACCCCCGGCCCTATTTTTTATACTTTATTTTGAAACCAGGTCTCACGAAGTTGCGGAGGGCCTCACTAAGTAGAGAGAGAGAGAGAGAGAGCGAGAGAGCGCTGAAGCTGGCCGCGAACCTGGATCCTCCGGTCTCCACCTCCCAAAGTACTGGGATTACAAGCGTGCGCCACCACGCCTGGCACATACCTACTTTTAACTAATGTGATAACTTGAGTTGTTTCCATACTATTCTTGAGTCATTTTGTTCTTCCTATTGTATATGATTAATCTTCACAAAATTAAGTCGGACCATTGTTTTACAATGTCTCCAGAGAATTTCTTGGGTATTAAGCCGGGCGTGGTGGCGCACACTTGTAATCCCAGTACTTGGGAGGCTGAGACCGGAGGATCCGGGTTCGCGGCCAGCCTCGGCTTATTTAATGAGGCCCTCTGCAACTTAGTGAGACCCTGTTTCAAAATAAAGAATAAAAAATAGGGCTGGGGGTGTAGCTCCGAGGTAGAATGCCCCTGAGTTCAATCCCCAGTACTGCAAAAAAAAAAAAAAAAGAATTACTTGGGTATTAAAAGTGAGATTTTATTTCTAGTTTGCATTTGCGTCAGGAATCAGCCCATTAATCATGAGAGTCTGTCTCAGATTTCAGCAGATGAAGAGGCAGAGATGCAGGGGTTGGGTGTCCTCTGCCCATCCCATAGTTCCAGTTTCTCCTGGTGACCCTAGGTTCTAGTTGCACCATCGCCTCCCCCAACCCTCTGGGTTTAGGGTGCTAGTGGCTTCCTACTGTAGATGATCTCTGGGGTGCCTCACTGGCCAGTTCATCCTCTCAGTTCCTCCGTTGTCCCTGTGATCATTTTTCTGAATTAAAGCCTCCTCTATCTTTAATACTCAAGCGTTTTATTTCCTGACTAGCGCCTGACACATTGTCTCAACTTAGAATAGTTCAAAAGGTACTCATCTCTCAGGGGTACTCAAACAGTTCAGAAAGTCTTCAGCTTTAGCACCTTGGAGGATAGACATGTGGTGCATAATGCCACCAGTGGTATGTAGCTTTAAATGTGAGTCTGTATGATGAATTGACATAGCTGAAGGTAAAAGCACCAACGCCACATAATAACACATTTGTGCAGCATCATGCCAGACTCCCGGGAGACATAGTTTACAGCCAGTTCTTGGTACCTGGGCAAACCTAGACTCTTCCTCATTGTCAGCACTCAGAATTGTGTAGAATGTTTGCAGTGAGAATTGCATACATGATTGTTTAGAATTGGGTACATGACATGGGAATGTAAAGGAGACCCTTCTTTTTGGGGTACAGGGGATTGAACCCAGGGCCATTCTGCCTCCAAGCTACACCCCCAGCCCTATTTTATTTTTATTTTGAAACAGGGTCTCTCTAGGTTGATGAGTCTCACTATTTGCTGAGGCTATCCTCAAACCTGTGATCCTCCTGTCTCAGCCTCCCAAATACTGGGATTTCAGGCGTGTGCCACCACACCCGGCTTAAAGGAGACCCTTCTAAGAAGATGTCTAGCCCACATTCATTGTAGTTCTTGAAGTCTACAATCAAGAACTGTGCCAAGGTGGGCTTCAGCACAGCTGAGGCCAGCGTGGAGGCTGCCGCGGCTCTTCTCCAAGAGATTGAGCAGTTTTCTTCCTGCTGATACTGAGTAAAGAGGAGAAAAGTGTTTTAAGGAACCAAGAAGAAAGGAGTGAGAAGCTCATTACCTAAAGTTTTCTTGGGGATGGTTTAGTCTCAATCAGCTTGTTCTTATCCCGTGGTTAAATGGTGGTTTATTTGTCTTTAGGTTTTGTACAGTATTAGAGTACTGTGAGGGAAATGATCTGGACTTCTACCTGAAACAGCACAAATTAATGTCGGAGAAAGAGGCCCGATCCATCATCATGCAGATTGTGAATGCTTTAAAGTACTTAAATGAAATAAAACCTCCCATCATACACTATGACCTCAAACCAGGTATGGCTAACTTTCAGGAGACAGGATTGGTGGCTTTTTCATCTTCTAATTAACCTTGGATTTTGTAAAGTTAGAGAATTTGGCAGGAGCCAGGAATGCCTAGTAGTACCTGCCTCTAGGTTGCCAGGGTAGGTGTAGGAAGACAGGAGTCCTGGCGGGGAGCTGGGCTGGGAGGGTGGGTGGTGGTGGTTAAGATGAAACACACTGGAGAAACAAGGCCTTTGTCTGGGGAACCAGGGCAGTTGTTTGACGTCAGTCCCATTGAGAAGGAACTGTCCTGGCAAATTCAGTTTTGTCTTTTCCCATTACTCATGCTGTGTAGTGGCTCATCTGCTCCAAGTCTTTATCATTAAATTATGAGATTTTGAGAAATTTCATCTTTTTGTAGGATTATCATCAATTTGTGTGTGTGTGTGTGTGTGTGTGTGTGTGTGTGTGTGTGTGTTACTGGGGTTTGAACCCAGGGGCATTCTGCCTCCGAGCTACACCCCCAGCTACACCCCCAGCCTGCGCCACCATGCCCGGCTATGCTTATCATCTAATTTTGATAGTAATTGGCAAAAAGAGGGCAGGTACATTTTTTATCTCTTTTTTATCATCTTCAGCTGTTAGGAGTCTGGTAGCTATACATTAAATCTCACTATTCACAATTCTTTACTATTTTGACATAATTCACATGACAGAATAATTATAATGAAGTGATTTTTTTTTAAATAAGATGGCTCTTTTTGACTGGGTTTTCCTGCTCTGAATTCAACACACTTTCCTGCCATACAAGCTGTAGGTGGCGCTGTGGACCTAGTTTTGATTCACTTGCATCTTTTTGTTGTTTTTCCCCTCTTAAACTACTATTCTATACAGGGTAGTTAAGAGATCTCACTCAAAGTTCAAGTGAAACTTTCACACCAGTTTTGTACAAGTGATATTATACTGTGGTGAGTTATTTTTATTTCCAGTGCTTACAGTGGTGGTTTTGGCACACTAGGTGATTCTTGGAAACAGGTTTCCTGCAGACACTGGGGACTCACGATCTAGCATCCAGAGTTGTAGATTATTTTATTCCAAAGATTTAGATGGTTGCTTTTGCATGCAAAAATCTGAGTTCATTTGTTCCCTTTTTGTCTGTTATTACTGTGAATTTTTTTCTTAATAAGTCTCTGCTTATTCATGAAGATTTTTATCTTTTTAGGTAATATTCTCTTAGTAAATGGTACAGCATGTGGAGAGATAAAAATCACAGATTTTGGTCTTTCCAAGATCATGGATGACGATAGCTACAATTCAGTGGATGGCATGGAGCTAACGTCACAAGGTGCTGGTACTTATTGGTAGGTATCCAGGCAGCCGCCAGGTTGGTGGTGGAGATGTGGCTATGCTGTGCTGAAGCCTTGGTGATTTGTATACACTGTCTGCCGAGGCAGAAATGCCATAACTGTCTTTTCAGCAGTTTGACCCTTTATATTAATTTGTCTTAACTTTTTCTTTCCTCTCTCACAAACTGTTGAGAGTGCGCTATGTGGCCAGGTCTTTGCAGTGTGCGTTTTCTCCACAGGGCTGGCCTTCCAAGTGGGTAGAGAATGAGGCCGCTCACGTGGTATATGAAGATGGCCCTGAGTTCTTTTCAATACAACTAGAGGTCTCTTTTTTCATGGGTTAATGGGATGAGGGATTTGTGTCTAGAGTTGCCTGAGGATGATGGACTGTCAAGAATTAAGGAATTGTGAAGATTGGGATGGGGGGGAAAACACCACATCCTATGGAACCTAAACCGGAAAAAGTGAGCACAGTGGACCGGAAGTTCATCCAGCTCTGTTCGCCGTGTTCTACATAGTTTTGAGACACATTTCTTCCACCACTGAGGGTCACCTATCTGCCCCAACCACCATTCCCCAGCTAGCTCAGCCTGCCGACCCCTCCTGTTGTTGCTTACTATTACTTTTCCCCCTACTGTTACTATTCACAGTGAGAACCATAAAACATACCTGAGGCCCAGGCATTTCACTTTGCCATTGTAAAAGTGTGTTAACAAAGCTTTCTTTTTCCAAGATGGTTACACAAATCCACATGTTGGCAGGTGTGATTCTGAACCTGGAGAAGGCACCTTGGCACTAAGGGAGGGGTAACAAGCTGCTATACCCCAGAGTCAGGGGGTTAATTACTTAATTTTGGGGCTGGAAGCCCTGGGCCCTAGCAGAATACTGACTGTCTAGGAATGAGGGGCTTGATGTGGAAACACAGGGGAGAGGAGTGTGCCAATCACACACACAGGGTGAGCCCTGTTCTCATTTGATCCTGCTGATAATTTATCATGTGTACAACACCCTGCTTTCTTTTGCTCCTTATTGCTTGTGGAGATGGTACCTATAGTACAAAGTCAATCCCTAAATTAAAACTTCTAAATTTGAGGTTTAAAATAGAAGCTATATTTACAGTGTTTATTCACTATGGTGGTTACTGTGGGTTAGTGTCCCTGTCGCTAAGTGATGTAAAAATATCTGCTATTGGAAATTCAGGAAAGAGTATATACCTCTGCTACATAAATTCTCTGGAACTTATATTTGGACTTTGTATTGATAGCTTGTTCTTTTTAAAAGATGCAGTTCATGTTCAAAATAGTGATCTCATTGCTACCTAGTACTTTGTTTGGTTATGAAAATACAGCAGTTGGAATTTAAATAAGAATTATATGACATTTTGCTTCAAAGTAATCTGTTGGAAGGCAGGGAGAAAGGTGCCTATGAACAAAGATTGGCCATATGGTGATGCGTATTTAAGCCAGAAGATGGTTACCTAGGGGTTCATTTTACTGCTCTTCCTACTTTAGATTATATTTGAAAATTTTTTATAATGAAAGTGCAAGAGGGGGCTTCTGAGAAATTTAAATGTTATGGATTCCTATGAAGGCTTGAAGAGTTTGTATTGGTGGAAACATTGTCATAATCTTCATCTTCAATGTGTCACCCTCTTACGATGACCCAGAGATAGAAACAGGCTGGGAGGATATACATTCCAAGCAACAGTTTGCAGGTTTTAACTGTTCCAGAAGTCCTCTACATTGACTACTTCTTTAGAATAAGTGGGCCATAGACTATGCCTTGAGCACCATTTCTTCTGCGTGAACACTTTTTTTATGATGGAGCTATAACTTTTTTTTCCCTACTAGTACTGGGGATGGAACCCAGGGGTGCTCTACCACTGTGCTACCTCCTCGAGCCTTTTTATTTTTAATTTTGAGACAGGATCTTGCTCAGTTGCCCAGACTGGCCTGGAACTTGTGAACCTCCTGTCTCAGCCTCCTAAGTAACTGGGATTAAAGGCGTGTGCCACTGTGCCTAACCTGTGTTTGTTTTTTAATACAGTTGAGTATAGTTTTATAGAACTGTCTTTACTTTCCCTCCCAAAGTCCTTGATAGGAAATGAGACTACTTGTTGTTTTCAGTATTATTTGGGTGAAGAACTAGTTTACTTCTTCATTTACAGATAAAGAGAAACTGAGACCTAGAACATCATTTACAGACTTGTACTATCAAGTTGGCAGTGTATTTTATATTCTAAAAATCTTGCTGCCTTTGGATGAGTTTACTAGCCCCTATTCTTCCCCACCAACTCCAAAAAAAATTATAAATATATTAAAATGGTCATTTTAGAATCAAGGTTATATTTGTTATTATCAACATCATATTTAAATTATGCATAGTAAAGAATTATGAGCTATGACAGCTTGGGTCCAGGGAGGTTTTAGTGGCACTTGGAAAAGCTGTTCTTTTATGTATTTTTTATTTTTCCTGTATTTTTTTCTCTGCTTTTTTCCCCAAGTTCTCTCTGTATTTCATTTTCCAATGTGAGTTTTTTTAAAGAAGTTTATAGGCATGTTATTGGTCATGATATTAGTGTCATAAATTAGAAACTATATTGTTGAGCCGGGTGTGATGTCGCACGCTTGTAATCCCAGTACTTTGGGAGGTGGAGACCAGAGGATCTGGGTTCGCGGCCAGCCTGAGCGCGCTCTCTCTCTCTCTGTCTCATCTTTCTCTCTCTCTACCTAGTGAGGCCCTCCGCAACTTCATGAGACCCGGTTTCAAAATAAAGTATAAAAAAGAAAATAGGGCCGGGGGTGTAGCGCGGAGGTAGAACGCCCCTGGGTTCAATCCCCAGTACCGCAAAAAAAAAAGGAACTATGTTGTTGAGTTTTTTTGTTTTGGAGACATGGTCTCACCACATGGCCTAGGCTGGTCTCAAACTCCTGGGCTCACTGTCTTTCTGCTTCAGTTTCCTGAGTAGCTGTGACCACAAGGATGCCCCCACTGTTCCCAGCTGGGTTTTTGTTTTTGTTCTTCACAGTGCCGTGGATCAAACCTAGACCCCCAGTCCTCAGTTTGTGTTTTGGCTAAAAGTTTTCATTGTGAAATAATTACCTAGTCAACGGTATTAATCACCCAAAAATGTCTAGTTAAGAAATATAAGAAACTTCTTGCCGGGCATGATAGTGCATGCTCATAATCCCAGTGCTTGGGAGGATCGCAGGTTTGAGGACAGTCTCAGCAACATAGTGAGGCTCTCAGCAACCTAGTGAGACTCTGTTTCAAACAAAAAATAAAAAAGGGCTGGGGTATAACTCGGGGATAGAATGTCCCTTGGTTCAATCCCCAGTACCATGAAAAAAAAAAAGTGGGAGAATTGCTTGTGTTCAAGTCCAACTTGGGCAGCATAACAAGACCCCCTCTCACAAAATGAACAAATAATTAAATAAAAAGAAAGCCAGGCATGGTGGCACACTCCTGTAATCCCAGTATTTGGAAGGCTGACACAAGGAGTATTGCAGATTGGAGGCCAGCCCCAGCAACTTAGACTGTGTTAATATAAAAAAAAAATTAAAAGGACTGGGGGTATAGCTCAGAGGTAGAATGACCCTGGGTTCTATCCCCAGCACCGAAAGAAAAAGAAGTAAGGGAGGGAGGTAGGGAGAGCGAACTTTTTATCTTAACTAAATTTGATAGAGATGATAGATGGGAGAAGGAGCATTTATGTTTTCTGCCTCGCACCTCTTGGAGTCCCTTTAAGCTATAAGTTTAGATTTTTATACCAAGAGCCCAGCAGGAACCCAGAATAGTTTTTTGCAGAATGGATTTTGCCAGCACAAAATCTGCAGAAATCATTCTCAAAATTCTGTCTTCCAGCTATGCCCAGGCTAAGACTCCAGGTGGATTTATTTGGTTTCCTAAATGCCCAGAGGCACTTAACTTTCCATACCAGACAATTTGGTGTGGTCAGCTGTCCTCTGGTTTCATTAGAGACCAGTGGTGAGGAAGGAAGGAATTTAGATGAAGATTTGAGTTGTGCTAGCAACTAGTTGATTTGGCTTTTTAGTCTGCCAGAAAGCCCCCAATCCTTCTTAAGGTAGAAAATGGAAAATTCCTTTTTTTGGTGGTGGTACTGGGTATTGAACTCCAGGGGCATTCTACCTCCAAGCTACACCCCAGCCCTATTTTTTATTCTTTATTTTGAAACAGGGTCTCACGAAGTAGCTGAGGCTGGCCGTGAACCCGGATCCTCCTGTCTCAGCCTCCCAAGTACTGGGATTACAGGTGTGAGCCACCATGCACGCCTGTAATCCCAGTACTCGGAAGGCTGAGACAGGATAATTATAGGTTTGAAGCCAGCCTCAGCAACTTAGACTAGTGAGACCCTGTTTTAAAACAAAAAGCAAGCCGGGCATGGTGGCGCACGCTTGTAATCCCAGTACTTGGGAGGCTGAGACAGGAGGATCGCAGGTTCGTGGCCAGCTTCAGCTACTTAATGAGGCCCTCTGCAATTTAGTGAGACCCTGTCTCAAAAATAAAGAAGAAAAAAATAGGGCCGGGGGTATAGCTCAGAGGTAGAATGCCCCTGGGTTCAATCTCTAGTAACACACACACACGCACGCACGCACGCATGCAGCCAGGCATGGTGGCACGTGCCTGTAATCCCAGTACTTGGGAGGTTGAGACAGGAGAATCACAGGTTTGAGGACAGCCTTAGCAACATAATGAGACTCTCAGCAACCCAGCAAGACTCTGTCTCAAATCAAAAAATTAAAAATGGGGCTAGGGGTGTAGCTTGTAGGTAAAGCATCCCTTAGTTCAATCTCCAGTACCAAAAGATAAAACAAAAAATTTTAAAAGGGGTGGGGGAATGCTCAGAGGAAGCATGCCTCTGGATTCAATACCTAGTACCATTAAAAAAAAAAAAAAAAAGCCAGGTGTGGTGGTGCATGCCTGTAATCCCAGTACTTGGGAGGCTAAAACAGGAAGATTGCAGATTAGAGGACAGCTTCAGCAAGTAGTGAGACTCTCATCTTCCTAGCCAGACCATTTCAAAATGAAAATAAAATAGGGCTGGGGATGTAGGTCAGAGGTAGAACACCCCTGGGTTTAATCCCCAGGACCACAAAAATAAAAAAAAGAAGAAGAAAAAGAAAGAAGAAAATACTGATAAATTGGACTTTAATGTCACTCTGGATTTCTTTTTTTTTTTTTTTTTCGGTGGTAGTGGGGATTAAACCCTGGACCTTGTGCTAGACAAGTATTCTACCACTGAGCTAAGTCCCCAGACCTTTTTTTATTATGAGACAGGGTTTTCCCTAAGTTACCCGGACTGGACTTGAATTTAGGATACCCCTGCCTCAGCCTCCCAAGTAGCTAGGATTATAGGCATGCGTGACCACACGTAGTTCACCCTTGATTTTATTTATTAGTATTGGGGATTGAACCTAGGGATGTTCTACATCCAAGCTACACCCCCAGCCCTTTTTATTTTTTAATTTTAACAGGGTCTCTATTTTGCCAAGGATCACACTAAGTTGCTGAGGCTGGCCTCGAATCTGTGATCCTTCTGTCTCAGCCTTCTGAGATGACAGGCATGCACCATGATGCCTGGCTACCGCAGCCCTTTTTAGTTTTTATTTTGAAACAGGGTCATGCTAAGTTGAAGCTGGCCTTGGACCTGCTCTCCTCCTGTCTCAGCCTCCCAAGTTGGGGGATGGCTGAGGTAAAATGCCCTGGGTATCCATAGTATCCAAAAAAGGAAAAAGCAAGCCTTTTTCCTCAGAGCTGTGTACAGGATCCTGAGTTCATTTGGACTTTTAAAATATTTGTTAATTTTAGGGGTAGGGCTTGTGTTCAGTGGGGGCCCTGGGTTCAGCACCAAAAAACCAAAAACTTTTTATTGATTTTTTTTCAGTACTGGGGTTTGAACCCATGGGTGCTCTACCACCGAGCTATACCTCCAGCCCTTTTAATTTTATTGTTTGTTTGTTTGTTTGTTTGTTTAATATGTGTGTGTGTGTGTGTGTGTGTGTGTGTGTGTGTGTGTGTGTATGTATGTTTTACTGGGGATTGAACTCAGGCACATTTTTACCTCTGAGCTGCACCCTGGCCCTTTTGTGTGTGTGTGTGTGTGTGTGTGGTACTGCAGATTGAACCAAGGGCCATTCTACCTCTGAGCTGCTACATCCCCAGCCCTATTTATTTTTTATTTTGAAACAGGGTCTTAGTTGTGGAGGACCTCACTATATTGCTGATGCTAGCTGCAAACTTGCAATCCTCCTGTCTCAGCCTCCCAAGTTCTGGGATTACAGGCATGCACCACCATGTCCGGATCCTTTTTATTTTTTATTTTGAGACAGTCTTGCTACATTGACCAGGCTGGCCTTGTCCTGCCTTAGCCTCCGCAGCTGCTGAGATTACAGCTGTGCACTACTGAGCCTGGCTCCCTATTTTAATGTTCATTGATGAAGCTATTATAAAAAGGAATTTCTTGGCCAAGAGTGGTGGCGCACGCTTGTAATCCCAGTACTTAGGAGGCTGAGACAGGAGGATCGCAGGTTCCGGGCCAGCCTCAGCTACTTAGTGAGGCCCTCTGCAACTTAGTGAGACCCTGTCTCAAAAATAAAGAATAAAAAATAGGGCTGGGGGTGTAGCTCGGAGGTAGAATGCCCTTGGGTTCAATCCTTAGTACCACAAAAAATAAAGGAATTTCTTTCTTTTTTGCCCCCACCCATCCCCCCTTTATTTTTTTGGTAGTAGGGATTGAACACAGGGGCATTCTACCTCTAAGCTGTACCCCCAGCCCTTTTTAATTTTTATTGGAATCTCTTCCTCAAAAGGGGTGGCTGCCCCATTCCTTTTAAAAACTTGTTGAGAGCCGGGCGTGGTGGCACACGCTTGTAATCCCAGTACTTTGGGAGGTGGAGACTGGAGAATCCGGGTTTGCGGCCAGCCTCAGAGCGCGCGCGCGCGCTCTCTCTCTCTCTCTCTCTCTCTCTCTCTCTCTCTCTCCCCCTCTCTCTCTCCCTCTCCTTAGTGAGGCCCTCCGCAACTTCGTGAGACCTGGTTTCAAAATAAAGTATAAAAAATAGGGCCAGGGGTGTAGCGCGGAGGTGGAACGCCCCTGGGTTCAATCCCCAGTACCGCAAAAAAAAAAAAAACAACTTGTTGAGAGCTGGGCGCACACCTGAAATCCCAGCACTTGGGAGGCTAAGACAGAGGGATCACAGCTTTGAGGTAACTGCAGCAACCTAGCAAGACACTTTTTCAAAATAAACTATTAAATAGAGGTGGGTGTATAGCTCAGAGGTAGAATGCCTCTGGGTTTAACTTCTAGTACCCCCCCAAAAAAAACTTGTTGAGGCTTGGGGGTCTGTATGTAGCTCAGTGTAGGAAACCCTGGGTTTGATCCCCAGCACTGCCAAAACCAAACCTGACCAAACAAGCACTGACACTTATATTATGTACAGCTTTGGGAAAGGAAGCTAGGGTGAGTAAAGTGGGACTAGGTAGAATATTTACTTCTCTCTCTGAAATTGAGGAATGCGTTTTAGTGCCTTATAAGGGCATGACCGCCTCTTTAAGTTAGAGTACCTTTTCATTGACTCTAATATATTTCTTCTAAGTTGACTTTAAAATTCAGATATTTCTACTTTCAACAAGATCTTTTATTTTGCCTTTATGTACATGTCTTAGTTTTATATATTCATTTTTCCAAGAATTTTCTTTTCTCTTTTCTCCTAGGTATTTACCACCAGAGTGTTTTGTGGTTGGGAAAGAACCACCAAAGATCTCAAATAAAGTTGACGTCTGGTCAGTGGGTGTGATCTTCTACCAGTGTCTCTATGGCAGGAAGGTAAGGAGGCGGGCTGAGGTGGACGCTGGACTTCCTTCCCGGGTGGCACTCACACTGTGCCCTGGTGTGGATTAGGCCTTGGAGTTAATCATTGGGTTATACTAAATGGAATCCTGAAAGTAGTGGTTTACAGAAAATACAGGCTTACTAATAAAAGCTTGATGCATAAGCACAAACTCTCATCTGTAGGGCACCTAGTGAATTCTGCTGGGCCATTGAAAACAGGCATTTGTGCTGTTCTCAATTAGATCCAGAACATGTTTTGAGTCTCATAATATGTGTAGGGTCTTACATGAAATAGTTTGTTAAAGTGAATAATCTTCCCAAGAGCCATTCTTAAGAGTCCTAAGAGTTGAAACTTGAATTATCCCCATACTTTATTGCTAATCACAACATTAGTTAAAGCTAGTGTTAATAAAAACATGCTTTCTATTTCTGTACTGGGGAGGTGGTGTCAGAAAGTATTCTTTGTCTGTTACCTCTAATTGAGGGGGTGGGTACCGGGAACCAAGGTCGCTCTCCCACTGAACCACACCTCCAGCCCTTTTTATTTTTTATTTTGAGACAGAGTCTTGCTAAGTTGCTGAGACTAGCCTCAAACCTACGATCTTCTGTCTCAGCCTCCTAATACTGGAATTATAGACATGCCACCCTGCCCAGCTAAACTCTTAATATTTTTATTACATTCCCCAGATTAAGCTCTTAATTCAGATGACAGCTGCCTTTTTAACTTCTCCTTGGTGTCTTTATTCTGCCCCTTGTGGGTCTTATTTATTATTTATACTCTGATAATGTCGAATTGGCTGCCTGTAGTGGTTTGCAATCTCTTGGTAGAACTGCTGTAAAGATGACAGCAAACTTGAACCTTTTTTTTTTTTTTTTTGGCAGTATCGGTGATTGAACCCAGGGGCATTCTCCCTGTGGGCTACACCCCCAGCCCTATTTTTTATTCTTTATTTTGAAATAGGGTCTCACTAAGTTGTAGAGGGCCTCACTAAGTAGCTGAGGCTGGCCCTGAACCTGCTATCCTCCTGTCTCAGTCTCCCAAGTACTGGGATTACAAGTGTGCGCCACCATGCCCGGCCATTGAACTAATTTTTAAGAGTTAACTAGAAAATGGCTACTTGGGAACAGATGAAGCCATGAAATGGCCCCAGTCGTTTGTTGCGCCTACTCTCTCCTTGGCCCTTCTGCTCTTACTTCCTTTGTCATCCCTGTTTTTCTGCACCTTGGATTGGCCAGTGGCACGTGTGTGTATTGCTTAGGCCCATGCGTGTCCCTCAGAGTACAGGAGGTTGCTGGCTCCTGCTCTGAATTTTCCTTTTCTTTGCCGTGAGCAGAGATTGAGGTAGGAGATGCTGCTTCTGGTCCCTGCTCTGCCTTGACCTAGTCCTTAAGCTGTGAGCCCTTCCCCTTCTCTGTGAAAGGAGAGAAATGGAGGCGAGCGTCTCCAAAGCCTTTCCACCATGGCAGGGAGATGTCTTCTCCCTTCTCTGTAGTACTGAATTGTGTACTTCTGCCGGGCGTGGTGGCGCACATTTGTAATCCCAGTACTTGGGAGGTGGAGACCGGAGGAACCGGGTTCGCAGCCAGCCTCAGCTACTTAGTGAGGCCCTCCACAACTTTGTGAGACCCGGTTTCAAAAATAAAGGATAAAAATAGGGCCGGAGGTATAGCTCGGAGGTAGAATGCCCCTGGGTTCAATCCCTAGTACCACAAAAAAAAAAAAAAGAAACCTGAATTGTGTACTTCTTAATTTTAAGCAGACGCCAACCTTTATTTGCTTATTTGTTTTCTTTTTATATGACAGCCTTTTGGCCATAACCAGTCCCAGCAAGACATTCTACAAGAGAATACTATCCTTAAAGCTACTGAAGTGCAGTTCCCACCAAAGCCAGTAGTCACACCCGAAGCAAAGGTAAGATTGGCCTGTTGGCCAGCAGAAGTGCTTGCTTGGCTTTGGTATTTCTTGGGATAATAGTGGATGAATTATTTGATATGAAATTTGGCAGTTATTAAAAACGTTAGGATAGGCACAAATTAGTATCCTTAAAAACAACAGATAGAAGAATATTACTTATACTCTGCCCACCTCAGCCCCAAGTCCAATAAAAGGAATGTTAACAGTTGGGCTTTTGTGGGGGGGGGCAGTGGGATTAATGGGGGAGGGTGGTTCTACCTTCGGGCTAAACCCCCTGCCCTTATTTTTTTTTTCATGTTGAAACAGGGTCTTGCTAAGTTGCTGAGGCTGGTCTCAAACCTGCAGTCCTCTTGTCTTGGCCTCCCAAGTACTGGGATTACAAACTTGTGCCACCACGCTCAGCTGACAGGTAGGCTTTTTAAATCCACAAGTACTCTCTAGTGTTGGGGCAGCGAAGGAGCGCAGACTGTGTAGTAGAGATATACTAGGCATTGTGGGCAATAGGAAGGATACCCAGTTTCATCCCTATTCGGGGGTGTGATCAGTTAAACAAGCTGGGCATGGTAGCGCACGCTTGTCATCCCAGTACTTGGGAGGCTGAGACTGAAGGATCTGGGTTCACAGCCAGCCTCAGCTACTTAGTGAGGCCCTCTGCAACTTAGTGAGACCCTGTTTCAAAATAAAAAATAGGGATGTATCCTATTCGAGGTGTAGCTTAGAGGTAGAATGCCCCTGGGTTCAGTCCCCAGTACCGCAAAAAAAACAAAATAAGTCAAAGCAAGCAGTTAGAGTTAAAGTCTAATCTCTTTACCAGTGTCTTTCCTGTTCCCTCATAGCACACCTATGTGAAGTAGACTAGGAAGGACCTTCTTTTCCAAGTGGTCTAGCTGACATGTTTCGTGGAAAGAATGAGCATCGTTAGCAGTTCTTTATAATTCCTGCCTGATGACTTCCTGCCCTCATCGCTCAGTGGTTTAAGTACTCCATTACCAAGAAATTAAATTGGCAAGGGAGAAATCCTGTAATACATTCCCAAGGCAAATGCACGTTTTCCGACTATCCTGGGAGAGGGTTAGAGAGAGCTCACCGTTGAACCCCCACGTGGCAGCTGTGTGGCTTTCGGCTGGTTTACTTAAACCTTCTGAGCTGTTTTTCCTTATCTATAAAAACAAAGACAGAAACACCTTCCTCATAAGGTAGTTGTGAGTTCAGGTGGCCTGGATCACCTGCAACATGGTAGCTTCTGCAGCTACTCTTAGTTAATGACCGCGCCCCAGCTGCCACCCAGAGTGACACTGGGGGACTTGATAAGCTGCCTGAAAGAGGTTTAATTCTCATGTGTCAGGTCCCTAGGGACTATTTCTTTATACCACTTTTGTCAGATTTTGGCATATATTCATTAAATAGGTGAATAAATGTTCTCCAAATTTTAGAGACTGTTAGATGGACCTTCTCTAAAGAATACAGAAATATCTCCAAATCTTTCCACTAATTGTTTCCAATTTCCCTGATTGTCCTCCTTCTAAATATGTATTTCTCCATCCCTTACCCTCTTCTTTCCCTCTCCTCCCACAGCAAATATTTATTGAGTGCCTGTTAGTTACTAAACGCTGTTCTAGGTAGTGGAGATGGAATTATGAATATATAGCAATAAACTACACTGAGTTCCCTGCTCTTAAGGAACTTACATTCCACTAGGTGAGATAATAAAATTGGATACATTTCAGATGGTTATGTTAGGAGAAAGTAAGTCAGAGTAAGAGGGGCTAAAGAGATGGGAACCCCCTTTTTTGATGGCATTGTTGGGGAAGGCCTTGATGATGAAGTGACATTTTGAGCAGTATTGTGAATGATTGATGCGAAGGTGGAGGTGGGAGCCGTGTGTAGACCTGGGGTGGAAGCATCTTCTCAGAGAGAAGCAAGCACAGCTCAGGTGTGGAAGTAGCTCACAGGTCCACCGAGCACAGAGCAGAGGAAGCATGGTGGAAGAGGCACGGGCCATCGTGAAGTGTGGTGCAATGCAGACCAAGGGCAGATCAGGACAGCTGTGTGGTCCATTTGCTCTTTTAAGAGCCTACACTGGCAGCTATGTAGAGAGGAAATTCAAGGTAAAAGAAATTTATTTGACTGAATGTGGTGGCACACAACTGTAATCCCAGTACTTGAGAGACTGAGAAAGAAGAACTACTGATTTAAGGCCAGCCTCATCAACTTAGTGAGAGCCTGTTTCAAAATAAAAAGGGCTGGGGATGTAACTTGGTGGTAGAACACCCCTGGGTTCAATCCCCAATACAAAAATAAGTAAAGAAAAGAAATGTATTTGACCAATATCTAACCAAAGAGAACCTCTTAAGCTCTAGTTGTATGCATCTCACTAAGAAAGGCTTATTTGTTTTGCAGTACTGGGGGATTGAAGCCAGGGGTGCTCTACCACTGATTTATATCCTCATATCCTCCACCCTTTTTATTTGATTTTGAGACAGGGTCTTGCTAAGTTGATATGGGCTGGCCTCAAACTAATTCTCCTGCCTTAGCCTCCCAAGTAGAAAGGTTAATTTTTAAAGGTCAGGGGTCATTGTGTTCATCTCTATGAATTTGTTTTTATCTTTCAGATACTTTAGTCAACAAGTACCTATTAGTATCTTTGATTTTTGAGAAACCAGAATTGAGATTCTATTTTTATGTTTTGTTAATTTTGGGGGGATACTGACAAATAATATGTAGAAGGGCCATTATGCTACGAATTGTAGAAATAAGACTACATAGCCTTTTGGACTTAGTGGAAAGGAAGCCTCCATGGGCATTTTGAAACAGATTCTTGCTGAGTTGCTGAGACTGGCCTCCAACTTTCAATCCTCCTGTCTCAGCTCCCAAGTACTGGGATTACAGGTGTGTGCCACCATGCCCAGCTGTGTTTATTTATTTATTTATTTATTTATTTTTATTTATTTTTTTGGCGGAACTGGGGATAGAACCCAGGGGAATTCTACCTCCAAGCTACACCCCCAGCCCTATTTTTTATTCTTTATTTTGAAACAGGGTCTCACTAAATTGCGGAGGGCCTCACTAAGTAGCTGAGGCTGGCCACGAACCTATGATCCTCCTGTCTCAGCCTCCCAAGTACTGGGATTACAAACATGCGCCACCACACCCAGCTA
>PVJS01031439.1:0-23407 GCA_004027185.1 Glis glis | reverse complement strand
CCGGCCCTATTTTTATACTTTATTTTGAAACCGGGTCTCACGAAGTTGCGGAGGGCCTCACTAAGGAGAGAGAAAGAGAGAGAGAGACAGGGAGCGAGAGAGAGAGAGAGAGCTGAGGCTGGCCGCGAACCCAGATCCTCCGGTCTCTGCCTCCCAAAGTACTGGGATTACAAGCGTGCGCCACCACGCCCGGCTGCCTGTTAGTTTTTAATTCTCCTCTTCAGACAATCTGATCTGAATTGAAGGGAAAGAGCCCACAGCGCCGCTCCCACCGTAACAGACCTCAGCGACACCCGCCCCTGCCTGGCGTTCCACGCGGTCAGGCTCCTGGTGTCCTTCCACCTCCCCAGCTGCTCCCGCTGAATGCCTCTTCTCGCTCCTCTTGCTTTACCTTACTATGAAATGCTGGGACATCCCAGGGTTTGGTCTTTGGGCCTCTTTTATTTCCTATCTACCAATTCAACATTAATGGTTTCCTCCAGTCTTGCGGATTTAAGGACCTCTTATTTGATGATCAATCCCAAATGCCTATCTCACCTTAATTTTTCTGCTGGTTCCTGACTGATCTATCCAACTCTCTATTGTTCACCATCCTGATACAGGTGTTAAACTAGCATTTGAAACTTAATGCAGCTGGGCGTGGTGGTGCACGCCTGTAATCCTAGTACTTGGGAGGATGAGACATGAAGATCACAGGTTTGAGGGCAGCCTCAGCACCATAGTGAGACTCTCAGCAACCTAGTGAGATCCTGTTTCAAAACAACAAATAAAAAAGGGCTGGGCATGTTGCCTGGATATAACTTGCCCCTGAGCTTAATGCCCAGCATCAAAACAAAACAAAGAAACAAAAACCCTACATTTGCGCAGGTTTGTAATCCCAGTACTTGGGAGACTGAGACAGGAGGATCGCAAGTTCGAGGACAGCCTCAGCAAATTGTGAGACTCACAACCTAGAGAAAGCCTGTTTCAAAATAAAAATAAAATAGGTCTAGGGGTATAACTCGGAGGTAGAATGTCCCTGGGTTCAATCCCCAGTGCCACAACAGCAACAAAACTTAATGCAGACAAATGAGAAATCATTTATTTATTATTTATTTATTTACTTATTTATTTTTGGTGCTGGGGATTGAATGCAGGGGCATTCTACCTCCAAGCTATACCCCCAGCCTTTTTTTAAATTTATTTTTTATTTTGAAACAGAGTCTCACTAAGTTGCTGAGGGCCTCAAATAGTTGCTGAGGCTGGCCTCGAACCTGTGATCCTCCTGTCTCAGCCTCCCAAGAACTGGGATTACAGGTGTGCACCGGCGCACCTGGTTAGAAATCATCTAATGTCCCTCAGATTCACCCTTCAGCCATCTTCCCGGGCTCAGTCAGCTGCTCGGTGTGGATATTCAGGAGTCATCTCTACTTCCTCTCTGTTCCTGGTTCCCAGCCTCTCCTCATCAAGCCCAGTAATCTCTCCTCCAAAATATATCTCAGTCCCGACCTCATTTGCAATGCCATCGCCACAATTCTAGTTTCATTCGCCTTCCTAGCTTACCTTCGAACAGGTATCTCGCCTTCAGTGTGGCCCTCATCCAATCCGCTCTTCACTCACAGCCGCATTTTAATGAATACAAATCAAGACGTCATTTCATTTACGTTCCGTCAGTGGTTTTCCACAGAGCTTAGCACAAATCCTTCTCTGCACTGCTGTCTTCCCGACTCTGTCCTGTCCTGCTCCCTCTCACAGTGCTCCAGCCACATTGACCTTTTTTCCTTTCTTTACACACAGCTGGTTCTTTCACGCCACAGGCCCTTTGCACATGCTGATCCTCGACTTTGAAGTCATTCACATAGTTGGATTCTTTAAGTTTCAGTTCAAATGGGCTCTCACCACACATGTCTGTCCTGATCATCTTATAAAAAGTGGCCATCCCAGTCCCCAAATGGTCTCTTTCATTTCCCTGTTTATTTCTTTTAGTTCCTATCATACTCTAAAAGTCTTTTTATTTAATTACTTTTTGCTTGTTTTCTGTCTCCATTCTCTAGAATAACATTGTCTGAGCTGGGTGTGATAGCACATGCCTTTAATCCTAGTACTTGGGAGGCTGAGACAGGAGGATCACAGGTTTGAGGCCAGCCTCAGGAACTTAGTGAGACCCTCAGCAACTTAGCAAGACTCTAATTCAAATTTAAAAATAAAAAGGACTGGGAGTGTAGCTCAGAGGTAGAATGCCCCCAGGTTCATTCCCTAATACCAATAGAAAAGAATAACATTGTCTGAGAGAACTTTCCTGTAATGTTGAAGACATTCTTCTGTAACTCTAAGACATATATGGTTATTGAACACTTGAAACTTGACTAGTAGGACTAGGGAATTAAATTTGAAATCTTATTTCATTTAAATTCAAATGCAAATAGCCACCTGTGCCTAGTGGCTACCATGATGAACTGAATAATGAACTCAACTGGCCTGCTGCAGGAAAGCAGGGTTCCCTATCGAATTTGTTCACTGTTGTATCCCCAGTGCTCACAAAAGTACCAGGACCATGGAAGATGCTCCGCAGTATTTGTTGAATGAATGAATAAGTGATTTCTGGTTGGGGTGAAATTCTGGGAGAAAAAGAGGACTTTTGTTAATCATAGTATGCTTTGTAAGTAATACAACTCTCCTTCCAGAAATATGTTTGGACTATGTATGGCTTTCCTGAGATCTTTAATTAGGATTCTAAGAGAAGGACCTAATATTGTAAATTAAATTTTTGACCATGTTGAAAACATGCTTGATTCTTTTCCTGTGTTTTGTTAACCAGTGATACAATTATGCTATCTATGGTGTTATCATACGTAATTAATGAATTAATCAATTTACTTAATTCACAGGCAGAAAGATATTCTGTTTTCTAGTGTTGTCTCCTAATTATGCAGTAAATCAAGGCTTTGAAGAGTCTCAACAACCATTCATTTTTTATGAATTAATCTTTCCTTGGCTTTCTTCTCTAGGGGTGAACAAATAATACAAACATAGACCCAAGGATACATGGAGTCTGAATGCTAAGAGCAGGCACACTTTGTAGCTGGATATAAAAAATACATGGAATTAGTTTTCGAATGGTGTACTAATGTCACTGGGTCCAGACAGGGTCAATCGATGCCAAGTTCAAGGACAGATAAGTATTAAAGCCTTGCTTTCTTAAGAAAAGATGTCAAATTAAACCTGAAATCAGCAAAAAAAAGATGAATACGAATATGCAAGCAATAAATATAATAAAAAACCAGAACATTTGGCTAATGTACAACTTTGCCCATTGTGATATTTATTTTTTTTTAATTTTCTTTTTTTTTTCGGTACCGGGGGTTAAACGCAGGGGCGTTCTACCTCCGTGCTACGCCCCCGGCCCTTTTTTTTATACTTTATTTTGAAACCGGTCTCACGAAGTTGTGGAGGGCCTAAGTAGAGAGAGAGAGAGAGAGAGAGAGAATGAGAGAGAGACAGGGAGAGAGCTGAGGCTGGCCGCAAACCCGGATCCTCCGGTCTCTGCCTCCCAAAGTACTGGGATTACAAGCGTGCGCCACCACGCCCAGCTCCATTGTGATATTTAAAGCTATCTAGAAATAGCCACCATCATTACTGCTCCTACTAGCATTACCACAGATACTATGCTATCAGTTTTTGAGAACCTACTGTGTGCCAGAAACTGCACTAAGTACTTTCTACACAGGATTCTGTTTTATCATCAGATGCACTCTATATGATGGATGTTAGTTTCTCCATTTTGCAACTTTTTTGGGGGGACCGGTGCTGGGGATTGAACCCAGGGCCTTGCACATGCGAGACAAATGCTCTATCATTGAACTACAGCTCCTAGCCCTAGTGTCTCCATTTTGAAGATGATGAAATGCTCAGTTTAGACTCATAGCTTGGGAATGGTTGGAGCAGCAATCTGGCCCCAAATAAATCTGACTCCAAAATGTGTGCTCTTAAAAAGAAAAAAGTTCAAAATCTCTATATTCTCTATAGCGTTCAAATATAGACACATGGGAGTTTCTGGGTATGTGGAATATAATTCAGTTTTGAATGTGACATTTTAATAAAATTACTTCTCTCTCTGATCCAATTGTTGTTAACATTCATGATCTTGGAATAGATTCTCAAACTTATTGGAACTTCTCAGAGAAAAAAATTGCTCACTGCCCCCATGGATACTTTCATAGCTCCCTTATTTTTATTCAATGGCTCCCAATTGCACCTGAGGCTACTACCGCCCCCAACCTCCCGGGTTCCAGTCTTCCCCCCTCGGGGCAGTGTCTCAGACTTTGGGAATCTATGGAGAGCAAATGGGAATAGGTCATTTAAATGAATAAAATGAATTAGGTGTGAGATATTCTTGCTAATGGGGTCTGTGGCAAAATAAAAACCATATGCCTATCCAATGACATTAAAATTCATTCTAAGATGTTGCTATGGGTTCAACTGTGTCTTGACAAAAGACATATTTTGAAGTCCTGACCCCAGCATGTGAGCCTATTTGGAAATAGGTTTGCTGCAGACCTAAGTTAAGATTCGGGCATCCTGGGGTATGGTAGGACCCTAATCCGACATGGCGGGATTGCTTAGAAGAGACAAAATAGGGACACGGGGAGAATGCCACGTGAAGATGGAGGGTTGGAGTGATGGATGCACCTAAAAGCCAAGAAATGCCCCATATTGCTAACAACCAGAAGCCAAGAAGAAGCAGAGAAGACCCCCAAAGATACAGGGGAGGCGCCGCCTGCTGACACCTTGATTTTGGATTCTCCTAACCTCCAGAACCATGAGGGAATTAATGTCTTTAATTCCATCCAGTTTCCTAGGGCTGGTGTAACAAAGTAAAGAAACTAATACAGACGCACTAAAAGGACCCTCCACGATCTGAGTGAACATACTAAACATGGTCGACATGAACGGCCTTGCACCCTTGACACAATCATCCACAGGACAAATACAGTCACTGAGCATGAATAAATCAAAACCAACTAAGGCATAGCTCCGAATTCCTCTAACTTTATATAGCAAATTATGGAGCACTTCGTATGTTCTAAATACAATCCAAAGGTTTTATAAATATTAACTTAATCATTCCCCATTACAATTCTATGAATTAGTACTTATTACTACTACCACCTCCATGTTATACAAGGGGAAATTAAGACAGACAGAGGTTAAGTGACATTGTTGCCCCACAGCTCATAAGTGGCCAGGCTGGGTGGGGTCAAACCCAGGGAGTCTGGTGCTGGAGACGGTGCCTTGGAGTGTTGTACTGCGCCAAGGTATCTGAGGACGGGCATCACATCTCCTCACTGCGCTGGCTCCGCCTTTAACTTTAATGATTGACATGTACTCTTCCCCCCTGCTATAGTCTGAATGTGTCACCCCCAAATTCATATGTTGAAATCTAATCCCCAAGGTGATGGTATTAGGAAGTAGGGTCATTGGGAGGTGATTAAATCATGAGGGCAAAGCTATCATCAGTGGAATTAGTAACCTTATAAAAGAGGCCTCAGAGCCGGGCGTGGTGGTGCACGCTTGTAATTTCAGTACTTGGGAGGCTGAGACTCGAGGATCCGGGTTTGCGGCCAGCCTCAGCTATTTAGTGAGGCCCTCCACAACCTAGACCCTGTTTCTAAATAAAGAATAAAACATAGGGCTGAGAGTGTAGCTTGGAGGTAGAATGCCCCTGGGTTCAATCCCCAGTACCGCAAAAATAAATAAATAAATAAATAAATAAATAAATAAAAATTTTTAAAAAAGAGAGACCTCAGAGAGCAGCCTTACCTTTCTACCATGCAAGGATATGGTGAGAAAATGCCATTATTATTATTATTATTATTATTATTATTATTATTTGGGGGATACTGGGGATTGAACCCAGGGGCATTCTACCTTTGAGCTACATTCCCAGCCCTATTTTATTTTTATTTTGAGACAGGGTCTTGCTGTCTTGCCACCCAGTTTATAGCATTTTGTTATAGCAACCCGAGTGGACTAAGCCACCCTGCGTTTATGAAGTCTTTTCAGAGGCTCTGATCGCCACACTTCTTTCAAGGATGCTCAATGGTTTTTTTCTTTGCTTCTTTGATGTGGAGAGGGAGCAATACTGGTTGATCTAGTCCCTTTCTGTAGTAGTTCTGACTTACTGAAATATCTGGAAAAGGAACTCTGACAGTGGTCAGCAATATGTATGTCATTTATTTACTTATTTATTTATTTGGTCCTGGGAATTTAACCCAGGGGCATTCTATCTCTGAGCTACAACCCTAGCCCTTTTATTTTTACTTTAATACAGGGTCTCCCTAAGCTGTTGAGGGTCTAAATTGCCGAGGCTGGTCTCCAATCTGCAATCCTCCTGTCTTAGCCTCCAAAGTACTGGGATTACAGGCATGCACCACCATACCCGGCTGCAACATCTATAGCAGCTGTACATTAAAAGTCTGGAGAAACCGGGTGTGGTGGCACACGCTTGTAATCCCAGTACTTGGGAGGCTGAGACCGGAGGATCCGGGGTTGTGGCCAGCCTCAGCTACTTAGTGAGGCCCTCCGCAACTTAGTGAGACCCTGTTTAAAAAAAAAAATAGGGCTGTGGGTGTAGCTAGGAGGTAGAATGGCCCTGGGTTCAATCCCCAGTACCGAAAAAAAAAAGTCTGAAGAATTAACTCTTTGGAACATTCAAGGTACATTGGACACACTGCAAGGCAGAGTTTAGTCCAACTCTCGCTAGAAGTTTCCTTTCCCAGTGCAGTTACCTTGGTACATGTCTGTGGGTCCCTTTCACGGAGGGTTACACAGAAAGTATGCAGTAAGCACCAACAGTGTAGCAGCCGATTTTCTCTTCCAGCATCCTGCCTCTCGTTCATCCTGGGAACTCTGAGTCTATAAACCACCCGAGGTCTGGAATCTGGTGAGGGGCTGTGGGTGTCTAGGTTGATGGCTCAATTTGGACCTCAATTGACCAGACCTGGAGTGTTTTGTTGTTGTTGTTGTTGTTAAATAAAACAAGACTTAAAGCTGTTTGCTTGTTAATTATATTCCTCACAAACCCATTTTTATTTTTATTTTTATTTTTTGTGGTACTGGTGACTAAGTGACATGGGCATTCTATCTCAGAGCTACATCCCCAGACCTATTTTATTTTGAAACAGGGTCTCACTAAGTTGCCAAGGGCCTTGCTAAACTGCTGAGGCTAGCCTCGAACCTGCAATCCTCCTATCTCAGCCTCTCAAGTACTGGGATGACAGGCGTGGGCCACCATACCCAACAAACCCATATTTAATTTAACATATCCAGAGATATCCGTGACCCTGAGTAGCCTCAAAAATTTGGGTTACTTCATGAGTCTTGATGCCTATTACAGTTGGCACCTGGTCTTCCTGCCACTCTGAGATAACGGCCACTGAAGCTTTAGAGGGGAAGTTCTACTGCAAGTCTTTGCAGGAGTGTCACCATCGTAGAGAGAAGAGCTTAGACAGTTCTTCCCAGGATTCTCTGCTCAAGGCCTTCCTGCACGTGAGAATCTTCTGGAAACTCTAGAGGGGAATGGAGGGAATGAACAAGCAGGCAGCCAGCATTCCATCCTCTGAGTCTTTTTAGTTTTTTGTTTTTGTTTTTTGTTTTTGTTTTTGTTTTTGTTTTTGTTTTTGTTTTGTTTTGTTTTTGGTGCTAGGGGTTGAACCCAGGGGCATTCTACCTCCAAACTACTACACCTCCAGCCCTATTTTATTTTTAATTTGGAAACAGGGTCTCACTAGGTTGCCAAGAGCCTCACTAAGTTGCTGAGGCTGGCCTCAAATTTGTGATCCTCCTGTCTCAGCCTCCCAAGTACTGGGATTACAGGCCTGCACCACCACACTCGGTTTTATCCTCTGATTCTTTAAATCCATTCTCCCATACTGGAG
This sequence comes from Glis glis, assembly GCA_004027185.1. NCBI lineage: Eukaryota > Metazoa > Chordata > Mammalia > Rodentia > Gliridae > Glis > Glis glis. Next base: position 15,491 of record PVJS01031439.1, on the reverse strand, counting down.
GTTCTTAAACTTGAATGTGTATCAGAACCACCAGGAAGACTTGTTAAAGACAGTTTTCTGTGGCCCATCCCTGGAGTTTCTGATTTAACAGGTCTGACAGGTCTGGTTAGAGCCCCCAGAGTTTTCATTTCTAAGAAATTCCCCAATAATGCTGATGCTGCTGATCGGGGAACCCACTTTGAGAACCACTGTTCTACATCAGGTCATAGGATTTCTGGCATTTCCACTGAATTTCCTGAGGGGAGCAGTGGATCTTTGTTTGCATCTGCCAATCTAGAAAGCTTTTACACCCACAGCTACCTGCATGAGCAAACACATTAGTGCCAGGTATTGGAAGGCACATTGGCAACAAAGAATTCAGGCCAGTTGATGCCTGTTTATCAAAATCCATGTCCACAAATAATATATTACCAAATTCCTGCAACTTTTAAGTTTTTCTCTGATTCCACATTTCTCGCACTAGTCCATGCTGACATCAGATGCTGGAAACTGGCCCATAGTGACGGTCGGGGGCGCTTGGGGGGCAGCTATTATTAGTCTTCCTCAAGAAAGTCTCTGCTTCCTCGAGTGATGGAGGGAGGATTGCATGAGGTAAGGAGGAACTTCTGGGGGATTTTTCAGAGATGTTGGTGGGTTCAGGGTATCGCGAGTCCTCTGAACTCGCTCCGAGTGTCACCATTCCTATCAGAGGCAGGAATCACGTCACTACCTGACCTTCGTGTGACAGGCTTCATGTGGCTGTGAATTCCATCATCACTGTAAATCGGCAACCTTGTGACTCTTACTCTGGGTTTGTCTTTGGAGATCTTAGCCCTTCTCTGTATGAGGCAAGAGTTGTTTTTATTTTTCTTTGGGACTGGGGATGGAACCCAGGGGCATTTTACCTCTGAGCCCTTTTCATTTTTTATTTTTAAACAGTGTCTCGCTAAGTTGCTGAGGGCCTCGCTAAATTTCTGAGGCTGGCCTTGAACCTGCAATCCTCCTGTCTCAGCCTCCCAAGTACTGGGATTACAGGCATGTGCTACCACTCCTGGCTAAGAGTTTTTTTGTTTTGTTATTGTTGTTTTGTTCTGTTTTATGATGCTCAGGACAGTCTCTAAATTTCATTTGGGGTGTTGAGGCAAACATATACATATATTAACTTGCCATCTTCTTTGCCTTGAAGGTAGTCAATGCTAATTTACCTGAGTCCCAGAATTGTTCATGACTCTTTTTTAAAATACTCTTTTTTTTAAATACTTTTATTGGTGCATTACATTTATACATCCTAAGGAGGTTCGGAGTGATAGGAACATACATGCACACCGCACTTGGTGAGCTTCCCTTCAATCCCATGCACTCCCTCCCCTGCCCCACACATGTTATTGAGATTGGCATTGATAATTTCATATATGTACATAGCATTATTGAAGTGTTTCCTCCATCAAGTCTCCCCCCAACTCCCTCTCATAGACTCCTCATCCTCCACTGGCGTCTCTCCTCCTTTATCTGGAGCCCTCTTTGTCCCACTTTCTCTCTAGCTTCCACACAGGAGAGAAAACATACGACTCTTAACCTTCTGAGACTAGCTAATCTCACTTAGCATAATATTCTCCAGTTCCATCCATTTTCAGGCCTCTTAGGTCATTTTGTGGAACTGAAACATGGACTCCACATTTTTGTCTCCAGTGGGCATATGATGCTGAGCATCCAGAGGCAATAAATCCGTTATTTTGCCATAGTCTCTTTTGCCTAATTATCAACTTCAAACACTGCACATTTCCCTGACTGTGTAAGCCGTCTCCCACTCCATATTCCAATGTTTGTACCAGGGTTCTTTGGTGGCAGACAAAAGATTCGAAGAAAAATGAATGCAGGGTGTTACTCAATGGATATCAGATCGCCCTTAGAATTGGAGGAAAAGCTACAATTCAAGTACTAGAACCAGGACAGCTCTGGATTGGCAGGTAGCAGAAATTAACAGACAGTTTATTTGGTGGTTCATGGTCAGAATGAATGACCTGCAATTATTTTCAGTCGTTGAGGAACAAAGCTCCACTTTTCACACTTTAGGAGGAAGAAGACTAAGGTCCCCTTAATCATGTGCCCACTCCTTTGCCAAGAAAGACTGGGTCACCCCCATTATCTGTCTCACCAACATTGTACTCAGTTGGGGTGGGATTTCCCCAAAGCAAAATTAGGATGCTATGTCCAAAAGAAAAGGAAAATGGTTCTGGACAAGAAAAAGTATATTATGTCCACTCCAATCATGAAACCCAATTTACACAGATTTATACTGAATACGTCCTTGGTATATGGGAATGGGATTCACAAGTTGTAACAAATTCACATATATTTGGGGGTTTTATTTTTTAAAGAAATTGGCTCTGGGAATGTCTATTTTCTGGACCGCCTTTGTTCTTCTTTTGACTGCTGTCAGTACAAAATTCTATGCACCTATCTGAATAATCATAGCATCTTTTCATGGAGAGCAAAATGAAGAAAGACGCAAGTGGGTTTTAATATCCAGGAGTGTAATAGTGTAAATCTCCTTCTAAACTTAAACCATATGGGTTTAGGGAGCAGTTGAAAATAAGTCTGAAAAGCCTTAATAGCCTTGACTAAATAGAAACAGACATCGAGCTCAGCACACAAACAGCCCGGAAACCAATGGGGTGATAGAGATGTACAATAAATACAATCAAAAAGACTCAATCAAATGTAGAATGCCGCACATCAGAGGTAAAACCTTTACCTATTATTAATTATGACAGTAATTTCTATCTCATAACATTCCACATAGCAACTGTAACCAAGAACATCTGCATTTTAAACTGAGGGTGCCTCCTAAGCTATGGGAAGCAGCATCTAAGTCCACCTTCCAGGAGCAAAGGAGAACAGTCGGGCGACAGCTGAGCCTTCATGTCCACCAGGACTTGCGTTATTTTGAAGAGAGTTGGAACAAGGAAGCAAAGGTAGTATGAAGGCCCCAGGTTTCTTTATTACATCGTTTATTTTTTATATGTGAACAAACGCCGTTTAAAAATAACACTCTCAGCTGGGCGTGGCGGCACACTCCTGTAATCCCAGTACTTGGGAGGCTGAGACAGGAGAATCACAGGTTCGAGGCCAACCTCAGCAACTTGGAGAGGCCCCCAGCAACTAAGTGAGACCCTATTTAAAAAAAAAAATAAAAAGGGGTGGAGGTGTAGCTCAGAGGTGGGATGCCCCTGGGTCCAATCCCCAGTACCACAAAAAAGAAAGAAAAATCGCCGGGCATGGTGGTGCACACTTGTAATCCCAGTATTTGAGAGGCTGAGACAGGAGGATCACAGGTTCAAAGCCAGCCTCAGCAACTCAGTGAGGCTTGCATCAACTTAGCGAGACCGTGTTTCCATCTAGAAATAAGTGGACAAAGACAGAGTCACACAGGCCAGGGAATTCCTTATGTGTGTGTGTGGGGGGGTGGTATTGAGGATTGAACCCAGGGGCATTCTACCTCTGAGCTGAACTCCCAACCCTATTTTATTTTTTATTTTGAAACAGGTTCTTGCTAAGTTGCTGAGGCTGGCCTTGAACCTGCGATCCTCCTGTCTCAGCCTCCCAAGTATGGGGATTACAGGCATGTGCCGCCACACTAAGCTAAACATACCCTCTTTTAAAGAGTGTCCTATGAGCCAGGTGTGGTGGCGCACGCTTGTAATCCCAGTACTTTGGGAGGCGGAGACCGGAGGATCCGGGTTCGTGGCCAGCCTCAGCTCTCTCGCTCTCTCTCTCTCCCTGTCTCTTTCTTTCTCTCTCTCTCTCTCTCTCTCTCTCTCTCTCTCTCTCTCCTTAGTGAGGCCCTCCGCAACTTCGTGAGACCCGGTTTCAAAATAAAGTATAAAAAATAGGGCCGGGGGCGTAGCACGGAGGTAGAACGCCCCTGCATTCAATTCCCCAGTACTGCAAAAAAAAAAGAGTGTCCTATGGATGAAACAATTACTAAACATTTTATGTACCTGTGATTTAGATTGAGTGTGTTAGACCTGGTCCCCAGAGTGGCAGGATTGGGAGGTGCAATGAAGCTTTAAGAGGGGAGGTCCTTCTCTGCTTCCTAGCTACAGATGTGGGGAGAGAGGGAGGGAAGGAGGAAGGAGAGAGCTAGGCGACAGTATCCTCATTCCTGTCATTCTTCACCGTGGCTCAGGGGCTTTGTTCATTGTTCCTGAAACTTTAGAATACAGCCTGTCCCTTCATTGCCCCTACTGATTCAATGAGCTCCCTAATATCCTTGAAAAGTTTTGATTTTTATATTAAAATAGCCCAAAAAATCTTTCACTTACAACTAAGTCTGACCAATACAGTATTATTAGTATTGTCCTTTAAGGAGTGAAATAGGCAGGTGTGGTAACACACACCTGTAATCTCAGTACCTGAGAGTCTGAGATAGGAGGATCGCAGGTTTGAGGCTGCCTCAACAGCTTAACCAGACCCTCAGCCTCTTTCCCAGACCCTGTTTCAAAATAAAAAGTAAAAAGTGCTGGGATTGTAGCACGGAGGTAGAATAATGCCCCTGGGTTCAATCCCTAATACAAAATAAATAAGTAAATAAATATAAGGAGTGAAATAAACTGAGGCACATAGAAGCTAAATAGTTCATCTCCTAAGTAAGTGTAACTAAGTGTTTGGCTGCAATTGAAAATCACTGACTTTTTAGTACTTCGTACTGTTAAGTTCTCTTCCCCAAAAAGGCAACATTTTGAATTGTTCAGGGACAAATACTTGTTGGTGAGTATGGTTCTATTAGACTTTTAAAGTCATGGAATGCCTGGTTTGTTTCTAGTTTTCTAATGATCTTGTTTCTCCTCTCTGCCGTGATAGCTGCGGCTGCTCTTGGAACACACAGTATCTCTCAGCATCGCTAGAGTCTTCCGGAAGGTGTCATTACTGCGGCCCTTTGAATCCCTTTGTGTTATGTTCTCCACATATTGTTTGGCATTATATAACTCTCTAGAAATGTTCCTGTTGAATGCCATTTGACTTCGCATTTGGTTTGTTCTCAAGGATTCATAAAACGAGTTTCGAGTTGTCCGTGTCCTCTCTGAATGGGCGAACAGTCTTAGTTTCTAAGAAAGCTATTTTTGTTTGTGCTCTCAGTTGAGTCTCTTTGTATTGAGAACCTTCTATTGCCCTTTCTTGTTCCTTTATTAATTAGATACTTCAATGGGCCTTTTAAAAACTAAAGCTTCCATTATTATATTTAAATCATATTTTCATTATTGTTATGTATGAATTATCCATCATTTTTAAACTTCAATTACTTTTTTTCAATGGAAATTAAGCACTGTATAAACTGCATGAAAAAAATATGGTCCAATTTAGTGGAGTTGGCTTTTCTTTTTCCTAAAACTTCTCTAAAGACCATAGGTTCAGAAATTTACATTTAAAAATTTCCAAACTGATAACTCCTAGCCTGTTGTATCTGTTTCTATTCTGCACAAAAGAACTCACTGTAGATCTTTCAACAGAAGGCAATTTATATTAGAAAATAATTATGCACACCTGTAATCCTAATACTTGGGAGGCTGAGATGGGAGGATCACAGGTTCATAGCCAGCCTCAGCAATGTAGGGAGGCCCTCCACAATTTAGTGAGATCTTGTTTCAAAATAAAAAATTAAAAAATAGAGCTGGGGTGTAGCTCAGAGACAGAACGCCCCTGAGTTCAATCCCCAGCACCACAAAAACAAGCAAACAAAAAAAAATTTTTTTAAGGGCTGGGGGTGAAGCTCAGAGGTAGAATGCCCCTCTGTTCAATTCCCAGTACCACAAACAAAATAATAATAATAATAATAATAATAATAATGATACTTAGAAAGAAAGATGTTGGGAGAACAAAAAGGAAACCAGGAAAGGGCCAGGCAGCCCAGATCATAACAATTAAGGAAAGTTGCTCTAATCTCTAGGGCTGGGAAGATGAATGGAAGAGGTCATGTAACTGGAGCCCAGGTTCTAGGGTCTCCCTCCAGAGAGCTAGAACCAGGAAGATGCAGCCACTGTTGGAAAGAGCCAAAAGCAAAGAGCTGGGGAGAAATTCACTGGCTCTCCCTTCCTTCCATATCCAGTTTCCTACCAGGACCCGCCATGGACAGTGTTACTGAAAGTCATTTGGTAGGAAAGCCTGGGAAATACATGGCTCCCTCCTTTGAATTCAGCCCTTTACAGAGCAGGGGAAGGCTGGGAAATCAACGGAATAAGAACCGTCTGGCCGGGCGTGGTGGCGCACGCTTGTAATCCCAGTACTTTGGGAGGCGGAGACTGGAGGATCCAGGTTCGCGGCCAGCCTCAGCTCTCTCTCTCTCTCTCTCTCTCTCTCTCTCTCTCTCCTTAGTGAGGCCCTCTGCAACTTTGTGAGACCCGGTTTAAAAATAAAGTATAAAAAAATAGGGCTGGGGGTGTAGCGCGGAGGTAGAATGACCCTGGGTTCAATCCCTGGTACCACAAAAAAAAAAAAAGAACCATCTGGTGACGAGTGCAGCAACCTAGGGAATTATCTGGAGCTGGAGCTACAGCAGAATTATGTCTGAAATGCATTCTACTTATTTTTTCACCTGTACGTTGTTTTATAGGGTTTTCTGTACTCAACGGTTCTGAGGGGTCTCATCGTATGAGAAGCTCGTTCGGATAATACACACAAACCCTTCTCTTATGTCATCAGACATAATATTTAAGAAAATATTAGTTTATTTGCCTTGCCTTCTGATGAGCTACTTATTTTTCTTCCTTCTATACAGAAAGCCCAAGATAGTATCCGTGCTAATGAAGTCTTATAATAACAATTATTAGCGCGCTCATACGCCATAAACTGGCAAGTTTCCGGTATGCCTTTAACTCCATTCCCATTATTATAATCATGTAATGTCTAGCAATAACATCACATTAAAATTTCAAGGAAGTTTTCTATGTTCCCTGACAAAATAAAATCTTTACTTATTTACAAATGACACTTTCTATTTTTAGTCATCAAAGGGTGCAGGGTAAGGAAGTTTCTAGTTGATGGCACTGTACACAGCAAAAGGAAACTCTGACAAGTGATGCTTCTTGGAAGCGCTGAGTTGTGGTCAATGACCAGGTGGTTCCACTTGGCAAAGGGGGAGAAGGCAAAGGGACCAGGAGGAAAGGGGGGACAGGTGACAGGGAGATGGTGGTGAAGTGGGAGGGAGAGGACACTATTCCACAGATATTTAACAAGCACCGACCAAAGGCCGGGTACTTCTGCAACTGCTGGTAACAGAGTGGAAAACAAGACGGACATGATCCGCTTCTGCGGATCTCATATTCTAGTGAGAAAGACAAACAAAACAAGTTTAAGAACCACTGTCCTGTCAAGCAGCAATGCTATCAAGAGGAAGCCACGCCTGCTGAGTGGGTCGCCCAGAGAGGATGGCCTGGAATCCCTCTCTGAGATGGAGGCTTTGGTACTGAGACCTGAATGAGGATCCTTGGGCAACAGCATCCCAGGCAGGACGCGGTCACAGAAGCCAGAACAAACTTGGCATTTCTGAATAATCAGAAGGCGGTCACATGGCCAGAACACAGGGCAGGAGGGAGAGAAAATAGGTTGGCTGCCGAAGCAGCTGCATTTTATTAAACCCACAAATTAGGGTGGAACCATTACTCCAGTGACTGTTGAACAAAGAACACTGGGATTATAAAGAGGGGATTCCGTTATGCATGGTGTGGTGCTAGGTGCCTAGAGGAGGCAGAGCCCTGGCCCTGCCTCTCAGGACTCCCCGGCTAGAGAGGGAGGAACCCGGAGCAAAACTGATTCAGTACCAGGAAAAATCCACAAAGTGCACTGGCAGTATAGAAGAAAAATATTAATAAGGCAGCAAGCCGTTAAAGGAAACATTCTTTTCATTAAAAAAGTAATATGGATTGCAATGCTTCCAATGTGAAACCAAGTAGTTCAACTTCTGGCAAAGGTTACAGGGACCATGTCATGTCCTCTGGTTTCAGCCAAGCTAGAATTTGGGTCACAAGGTTTTGGAGCTAGGAGGGATATTGGTTACCACTCATAGATTTTTCTTTATTTTTTTTAATTTAGGAAATACATTTTTCTACAGAGGAAATAAGAGAGATTAAAATACTAGCTCACGATCCATAAACTGGCACATGCTCATTCATCTTTTTAGAAAATATCTTGCTTCCTGACAGGCGTGGTGGCGCACACTTGTAATCCCAGTACTTGGGAGGCTGAGATAAGAGGATCCGGGTTCATGGCCAGCCTCAAATACTTAGTGAGGCCCTCTGAAACCTAGTGAGATCCTGTTTCAAAATAAAGAATAAAAAATAGGGCTGGGGGTATAGCCCTGAGGTAGAATGCCCCTGGTTTCAATCCCTAGTACCACAAAAAACAAAAGAAAATATCTTGCTTCTAGCTTTGACCAACATTCTACACATTGTGAGATCCAACTTAAAAATCTGAGTCAAGCCAGGCATGGTGGTGCATGCCTGTAATCACAGTACTTGGGAGGCAGAGACAGGAGGAGCACAGGTTCGAGGACAGCCTCAGCAACTTAGCGAAACCCTCAGCAACCTAGCGAGACCCTGCTTCACAATTAAAAATAGGTCTGGGATGTAGCACAGTGGTAAAGTGCTTGTCTTGCGTGCACAACACCCTGGGTTCAATCCCCAGTACCAAAAAAGAAAAGGCAAAATAAAGACCCCCCCCGAAAAATCAATCTTAAAAAAATAATAAAAAATAAAATAGGGCTGGGGGTGTAGCTCAGAGGTAGAATATCTCTGGGTTCAATACCCAGTAGTATAGACACACACACAAAAAGTATGAGTCAGCTGATTCCATTCATTCATTCATTCATTTACAAATATTTATTGAAAATATGCCTCCTATATATCACGGAACAATTTATATATGCTAAGCATCTTTATGCTATTGAACATTTTTTTGTGTGTGTGCGTGTGGTACTAGACATTGAACCCAAAGGCATTCTACCTCTAAGCTACTCCCCCAACCCTATTTTGTTTTTTTCATTTTGAAACAGGGTCTCACTAAGTTGCGGAGGGCCTCACTAAGTTTCTGAGGCTAGCCTTGAATCTGTGATCCGTGTCTCAGCTTCCCAAGTACTGGGATTACAAGCATGGGCCACCACGCCCAGCTGCTATTGAACATTTTATACTAATCACTGAGCGTCTACACAAGAAATCAAAGAGACCAAGTTAAAAACTTACAGTTGTCATTTCCCCTTATCTAACGTAATGGAAAGTAAGAAGTCATTATAAGTAGAACTATAATTTTTCCTGAAGCATGGCAGTAATTCTGGGCTTCCTGTCTATAAATAGGTTGGTCCACTCCAAATGGACCCCACTGCACTTCTTCAACTCACAATTACTAAATAACTATCCACAAACAGCTGATGTCGGAATTGCAGGATCAAGACAAGCAAACTTCATCCGAGGGCATTTAAAGATATGTCTGAGAGATGACTAATAGCCTATATGGAGAGTGAAATGCTCAGCTGCTCAGAATTCTTAGCAGGTCTCTGAATTCTGTCTAAAAATATTGGCAGGAACATCTGCCCTCATTGTCAACACATGCTGAGAAGGCTTTCACGTTTACCCAGAACAGGTAGGCTCTTGGCTTTCAGGGGGTTGAATAAAGATCCTCTACCCAGCAATCTATGTAGAATTTAAACTTCCTTAGAGATACTGAAAACTGCCAGAAATTTTAATTTTAGTTTCAGGAAGATTGGTATTTACTAAATAACTCATTCGTTGAAAGTCAAGAGATAGGTGCTAGACATCTCTGATACTATGAACAAGTCCATGGCTTTGAATGTCCTCCTGGCTGCCCCTATCTGCCCTTCATCATGCCCTTGGGGGCATCTATGGGTCACATATGGATGGCTTTTTGATTTCCAAATGTGTAATTTTTTCTCGCCCCAGTTCCTTTGCTCAAGCTGTTTCCCCTGTTTGGAAGCTCAATTCCTTATCTCTGTGTCTAAAATAAGAGAAAATAATAAAACGAACTCCTGCTCATCTTTGAAGGCCTCACTCAAAATTTACTTGTAACTTTCATCAGGAAAAATTATCACATCTTCCCCAGTATTCTATAATTTGTCATAGAAAAGCTCTTACTTTGTGCCGTATACTTCATATGTATTTATTGAATTGGGTTCTCACAACTATTTTTCTCTCATTTACAAAGGAGGGAAATGAGAGCCAATGCCAAGTTGGTAGCGAAGCAGCAGAACTGAGATCTAGACCCGGGGACCTCTGATTCAAGACACGGTGGCGTAACTGTTTTATTTTCTGGCTCTCTGGCTTCTATCATTCAAGTCTATCAGAACTAGATTTTCAGATCTCTATACTATGGAATGTGAACTCTTTGAAGGACCAAGATCAAGTGGAGCCAGAGTTTGAGGAAAAAGATCAGCTCATTCTACAAACTTGAGTTGATGTTCTACAATGTTGGTGCCAAGAGTAAGATCTGCTATAGTAATAGTAGTGATTAATTGGACAAGTTTGGAACTAGAAAGTACTATTTGTTATGGATTCACAAATTTTGATAATTCTAGAATTATTCCTTTATCCAATAAATACTTAGTGAGCATGTATTGTGCTCAAGACACAGTAGAGGGTCCATCGAGGTATAAGGTAAAAATTTATGCCCTCAAATACAAACATAAATGAGATACAACATATGCAACGATAACGGAACTTTGCTAACCATTCAATTTTAGGGGAAATATTATTTACATTTCATTAATCTGGAGTTTTGAGCTATCATTAGTTTGCAATCCATTTGCATACTCGTGCCTAACAGTTGAAAGTGAAGGTCAGGGAAGCTTAGAGACAGACCATAGAAGGGACACTCATGCACATGAAGCAAAAACAGACATAAGACACCATGATCGTTCTGAATAAATATCTCCCAAACTCATTTTCACTTGTGTTGCAAATGACAAGTTTTAAGTCAGAATAGTTAGAGTCAGATGGTGCACCACCCAAAACATTGCCCAGAATGGTAACAATATAAATACATAATGTTTTCTCCTCCCACATACATATTCAACTACAACTGACATAGAGTTGAGGTCATCAGCATCTCGCCAATCTGGGGGATTTTTCTATTCCTATAGTCCTCACTCTCATTCCTTTAGGCAAATTAGCAGAGTTCCATCAGAATGCATTCTTAATTCATAAGCAGATAATACTTTGAGCTGGCAAGTCTCGTAACTGTGTACAGCGCTGGCATCCATTCCTTATCCAACACACCAGCAAGCTCCAAAGCCAAATCCCCCGTTAAGCCCTGCACCACACTGTTTACGTCTCCTGTAGGGCCTCCAGAATATATTCTGTGCATCTAGTTTTTGCCAGTCCAGAGCTAGAAGCCCAGCAATATTGGCTAGGAGAAACACGCATTGGTCACATAGTCTTCTATTCTACATGTATGTTGATATGCCTTACCACTCCTTTCCTAGTATCACCATCCAGAGACATCGAGCTAGTCTTCCTTTGTCATTTCTGTACCCATGGTTAAAGAACATTTGCTGGAATTTATACTTTTTGTTCTTTTTAAAAAGATTGTGTGGAGGGTGTGGTTCTGGGGATTGAACCCAGGGGCATTCTATCTCCGAGCTACACCCCAGGCCCTTTTTATTTTTTGTTTCAAAACAGGGTCTCATCAGGTGACTGCGAATCTAGCTAAGTTGCTGAGGCTGGTCTGAAACCTGCAATCCTCCTTCTCAGCCTCCCAAGTACTGAGATTACAGGCCTGCGCCATCACACCTGGCTTTTAAAAAGAATTTGAAGGCAAGAATTTATCATTTCGTGAAGCTTGTTTATCTCTTAGTTGTAAATGACACCATAGATTTGAAACCCCGCATTCGTATTAAAGTGACCCACAGGACCACCAAGCCTTTGGAAATAGAAACTGTGCTGTACTCACTAAACTGTATTTCTATTCCTTGCACTTCACACAAGGCTTCCAGAATGGGTGTTCAGGACATTTGGGTTGAATCTGACTGAATTTTTTAAAAAATGTGGTTCACTTTGTTTACACTGCAGATAGGAATCTGCTGCTGGTATCACCCAATTGGGGGAGAATTTTCTGGGCTTTGAAAGAACTTAGTTAGCAAGATAAATGGTATATGACATCGGCTCAGAAAAAGTTTTGCTTGGAGTTCCCCAAACTTTGGGGAAATCATTTAATCAGCAGACTCTACATTTGTACCCCTGGCTGATACTATAGATTCTTCCCCAGCCTAACACATGTCAAGTTGACTCGGGGATGAAAAGACAAGCAAAAGTAATGGTACATACATTTAAACAAATGGTGGGGAATACTGCAGCTTCTTGTCCTCTTGCTTTGCAGCGGAACGCTTGGCCTTTCCACACACTGCCTTCCACACTCTCATGATTCAAGTGTGCACTTGAAAGTTAACCTGTTTTGTCAGGCATATGATAACTGCAGGAAGATATGGCAATTGTGTGGCGCAGAGAGGGGGCAATGTCCTGCTGTTCTTCTTGCATTCGCTTTATCAGCCAGAGGAGTAAGTTTTCCCCTGTGGCTCCTTTCAGCGTGGCCATCATTTTTTAGCAGTGAAAGCTCCATCAACCGACAGCAGCCTTGACTGCCGAAGAAAGAGGATCTGCCACTTTAAATTTTCAGCCGGCAACTGGCATTTTATTATTTACGTATTTCATGTCATTATGTTGGATAATATAACAAATGATGCAATCAGATCCACGGGAAATTTAAAGTGGTGTACACCTGTTCTCACCTGGGAGAGGAGCAATAGCTCATACACAACTTTCCCAGCTGAAAACCAGCAGTACACAAAGCCTTTGCATAGAGCGGTGCTTCCAGACTGACAGATAGTCCAGGCTGGAGAACACGAAATAAATTCCTTTAACCTTCCTTGATGAGCTTCAGACTGGATTTATATATATGCCTATATTTATATTTATATATATATATATATATATATATATATTTATATATATATATATGCCTATATATATTTTAGGCATTTTTCTTTTATTGAAAAAAATATTGGTTTTTTGTAGTAAAATTGATTCCTTATACAGTCATGGAGACAGGATCGTGATAACCAAGTATAAATTGCAACTGCTTTTCTAAGCTCCTGGCTGAATGTGGCTGCTAGTCCTAGAGATGGACCCATTTGCCAGTACCGTTGTTACTTGGATCTGAAAAGTGTGTGTAGAGGAAATCATGATTGTTTTTTCTGCAGTTAGTAAGCCAGGAAAATATATTTCTCAAAAGAAATTAATCATGGATATCCAGACAAACCAATTCCACCCTCATCCCTTTTCAGAATTCTGGAAATTATGTGTGTGTGTGTGTGTGTGTGTGTGTGTGTGTGTTTTACTAGAGATTGAACCCAGGGAGCATTCTACCTCTGAGCTGTACCCCCAGCCCTATTTTTTAACTTTGAAACAGAATCTAAGTTGCAGAGGGCCTCGCTAAGTTGTGGAGGCTGGCCGTGAACCTGTGATACTCCTGTCTCAGTCTCCCAAACACTGGGATTACAGGCATACGCCACAACACCCGGCCAGAATTCTGGAATTTTTTTTTTAAACCATGACTTAAACACGTAGGTGGCCAGGGGTTGTAGTGCTCCTATCTGCAATCTGTATTGAGAGTGTGGTTGGATGGCTGAAATGAAGCAAAGCTAAGCACTCAGACTTTTTTAATCCCAAATCCTCATGGCCTCCCCTAGTAAACTAAGTTTACCTAGTAGAGCTACCGGATAAAATACAGGACACCTGGCCCGGTACGGTGATGCACGCCTGTAATCCCAGTACTTGGGAGACTGAGACAGAAGGATTGCAGGTTTGAGACCGGTTTATTGTAACCTAGTAAGACCCTGTTTTGAAATAAAAAAATAAAAACGACTGGGGGTGTAGCACATAGGTAGAACGCCTCTGGGTTTAATCCCCAGTATCACACACACAAAACAAAAACAGAACACCCCATTAATTTGAATTTCAGATAAACAACAAATAAGTTGTATAAGTATGTCCCAAATACTTCATGCTAGAGGTATAAAGTTTAATCCACACCATCCAAAACATCCAGGATAGTGAGGTGGTAGACTAATGATAAATTTTTATCATATACTAAATGTTTACATATAAAACAGTTTGCATATTTTATACAAAAATAACTCATACTGTATAGTAAATTCCGCATATCGCATGGAACATATTTATACTAAAAGATGATTTGTTTAAATTTTTATACTTTAAATTTAAATTTGTCTAAATTTTTATACATATTTATACTAAAAGATTATTTGCTCAAATTTAATTGGGCATTGGGTTTTTTTTTTTAATTTTTCTTTTGTTAAATCTACAACTCTACAAAGAAAAAAGTGATTCCCAGTGGCTGAGCTGCCTGTAAGCCTAAGGTCAGTGCCCTCTGGGTCCCTTTCACCTGGATGCACACACACGTCCCCTTCACATGCACACTACCAGCCCACGAGCTACCAAGGCACACCACAAGTAAGGGAGCAGAAGGGAGAGATCGGCCCCTAAAGGCCACAATAGGTGTGTGTAGCTTCTTCAACCTGGGCTTCCCAACAAAGACGCCACCTCCAAATGCAGGGTGGCGCAGGCCCTCTACCAAGTCAGACATATAGAAAGAGAATGGGAGACTGGGTAGGGCCGGCATCCTTCAGGGTGTCTGAGCTCTAGTACCTTCCATCATCACCCCTAAATCTCTACCACTAAGTGCTGCAGCCCAACAAATGGCCTTCGACATGGCTCATAAACATTAGCATCCTTCTTCCACTGGGGTGGAGTGATGGCAAAGTATCTCCACCAAAGCAAACGGTAACAGATTGCTGGCCTCCGCTAATTCTTGCATTGTGATGATATTAGCTGGGTTCGCGAGAACTTTATAGTACACATTGTATTTTGTATTCTTTATTTTCCACAATAAATGCATGTGGCATATCAGAACTACAGAGGAAATAAGATCAGTTCTCGCTTTCCTGTTGTTCAATTCGGCACTTGCAGTAGATCTTATCTTCTTAGAGGCTCTGCTGTGCATGATGTTTTTGTTCCTTAGTGATCTTACCTGTAAAAGGCTTCTGTTCTTTTGATAATGTTTATGCCACTACGTCCATGGCAGTGGCTCTCAAATTTGCATGCATCAGGGCTTCTTAAAACATTAGCCAATCACAAAAAAAGAAGGGTCATATGTTTTCATTAATATGCGCAACTTAGGGAGTAGTGGGGACACAAAAGGGACTCCAATGACAATGGAGAACCCTCAGTGGTGCAAGGGAAGGGGTGCAAGGGAAGGGGAAGGGCAAGAAAGAAGTGAATCTATGGAATTACTGTCATAAACAATGTGTACATATGAGATTATACCAACATCATTCTCAGTGCTACATGTGGGGGGGCGAGGGACACCAAGAGCTGGTGCATGTATGTTAACACCAAACTGATACTCATTGTGATGTGAGACTACAATGCACC
>PVJS01031438.1:0-23407 GCA_004027185.1 Glis glis | reverse complement strand
GGGTTGATTTAGTTAAGTCATGAGGGTTATAATCTCTGAGTAGTAACCTAGGCTGGTGGGCTGTGGCTGGAGAAGGTGGGTCCCTGGGGGTGTGGCCTTAGGGATTGTGCTTGTGTCTTTGAATCCCCTTGCTTAATGTCTATTCAGGCCTCTGTGATGTGAGAGTGGAGCCTAGTGCTCTCTCTCTCTCTCTCTCTCTATCTCTCTCTATCTCTCTCTCTCTCCCCACTTCCCGCCACCACGCTCTGAGCTTCAGACCCTGGCTTCACATGAACTGAACCTAGAATCTCCAAAAAAAGATAGAACTTTCCAGCACTAAGAGTGAACCGTAGTGAATGTCAAATTAAAAAAAAATATGTAGGAGTTCAGGGGATCTCAGGATGGAATGAAAAATGGGTCAAAACAATGCAACTGCATTATGAATGTGTGAAAGAACTCACTGAAGAGGGTGGGGGTAAGGGGCTGGCCTAAGCATCCATGGAAATGGGTGGAGTCTGTAAGATGAAAGGCAGAAGGCACCACGCAGAGCGAGAGCGCTAGTTGAGTGTTGTTCCCCTCGGGGCGTGGCCTCACAGTAGTGAAACCACTGCACATGTGTGTCCTGGAAATGAGCAATCACGTAAGTGCGTGGCGGGAGCCAGGTGCTCACTATTGCAGAGGGCACTCACAGATAAGCAGAGAGGAGGCCAGGGCTCCCTGTGGTGACGGATTAGGGTCGGAGGCATCAGGATGGACTCGTGCCCAGTTACTAGAGATGCAGGTGGATGCATCTCCTGGGAGAGCCGGCTGGTTTGGGGCTGGGAGGGAAAAGCGCACCATGAGCCTGGATCTGTGTGAGAACACAGGGAAGATCTCAACCAGGGACACGGTGGAGTAGATCAGAGGGACACAGGGACAGCCTGGAGGTGCCTGTGGCCCAGGCCGAGCATCTCGAGCAGAGTGTAAATAAGTAATGCAGTAGCAGATACAACCCAAAGCACAAAATAAACATCCACGGTCCATAGAGGCACAAATAATTATTGAATAGACAAATCTGTGGGGAAAACAGACAAAGCTCCCAGGCCAAAGAATTCCCAGCACTTTATACAGGTAGCTCCTCCTCTAGAGGTGGAGCGTGCCCCGCTCCTCCAGGTAGGCTGCGCAGGGTGGCTTCCTCCCAAAGAGTACAGAATGGGAGAGTGTGTGAGGGCCTGGTCCCCGTGTGACTCTACAGTGAGAGCCACCATGACAAACGTGACCTCAGCCAGGTGACCAAGGTCAACACCATCACTCAAGACACATATTGACGGTATGTACCTGATGTGGTCTGAGCGTGTGCATCCTCCCAAATTTATATATTGGAATCCTGCCCCCCAAGTAGTAGTATTGGAGGTGGGGTCCTTGGGAGGTGATCAGGTAGTGATAGCAGAGCCCTCATGAATGGAACCAGTGCCCTTCCATGGAGACCCAAGAAACACCCCTCGCCCTCCCACCAGGTGAGGACACAGCAAGAAGGTCTATGAGAAAGCAGCTCTCCCCAGGCACTGGCCTCCCGTACTATGAAAAATAAATTTATGTTGTTTATAAGCTCCCAGTTTATGGTACTTCATTATAGCAGCCTGAAGGGACTGAGCCAGTAACCTGGACGGGATGTGACAGGAATGGCACTTACCTCCGTGGTCCTCTCAAAACCCACAGCCGCAGTCTAATCATGAGAAAGACATTGGGCAAATCCCCAGAGAGGGAAGTTCCACAAAATACCTGACCGCAGATCCTCCGAAATGCCAAGGTCATCTAACAAAAAGGCAAGTCTGAGAAAACATCACAGCCAAGAGGAGTCAAAGGAGACATGACGACTAAATGTCATGCGGCGTCCTGGATGGGGTCCTGGGACAAAGAAAGGACAGTAGATTAAAACCTAGGGAAATATTAGTAAGTGTAGACCATGGTTAATGATTCTGTGTCAATATTGGTTTATATGTTGTGGCAAATACCTGATATTCATATAAGATGTATAAAATAGGGTAAACCAAGTGCGAGGGTTAGGGTTTAGATATAGAATGTCCCGGGGAAGAACTCTTGTATCATTGCAAAATGTGTAGAAGTGAAATAATCGAATCAACAGGGTTTCATCGGTGGATAAATCCATTGATAGATTAATGGATTTATTGGGTGGTAACAGGCAGGCAGGGTGTGGCTGGAGGAGGTAGGTCACTAGGGGTGTGGCCTTGGGGATTATATATGTCCCTCTTCCCTTTCCTCTCTCTCTGCTTTGCATCGCCATGCCCTGAGGTTCACCAATGTGACCTGGCCTAACAGGGATTAAAACCTCTGAAATTTCTAGAACTGTGAGCCTGGGCAGGGCTGGGCTAGGCTTGTACCTGGAAGGCAGGCACTGGGACTGGGGGCAGGCAGAGCACTCCTAAACAAGATAAATATTCCTACCTCTAAGTTGTGGTCATGAGGTATTTTGCGTCACAGCGGTGAAAGTGTTGACTGAAACAGAGGTACTATTGCCCCAATTTTTCTGTAAATCTAATAGTATTCAAAATTTTAAAGTTTAATAAACACACACACACACACACACACACACACACACACACACACACGGAGAGATTCTTGGAATAGCAGACACATGGTAAGGGTCCTCCTGGCTCCATTTTCTTCTTCGCATCTGCAGAACCAGGAATCAGCTTTTTGGGTAAAAGGACCCCAGTTTGTTTTCTGTGGTTGGCTTGGTGGAGAATTGATCTAGATAATCACTGTCCACCCATCCCTGATAGGGACAAACGTGCCCCAGGCCCTCCATTCCTCCCTTTCCTTTCCTCCAGACAGCAGTCCACAAACACCTGCTCTAAGGGCTGCTATGGGGAGTTAACAAGAGGAGTGTACCGCTTACCTGCACATAGTGGGTCTACAGTCAAAGACACACTCCATCTCGATGACTGTGTCACCACATTTCAGCCCCGGTGTCTCCATGCCAGCTCCAGGAAGAGAGTTGGCATCGACATTTGCCATCTCTTTTGGAGCCAATAACCTCGCTAGCTCCTCTGTGCTCCAGAAAGGTGAGGCCCTTCCTCAGGGACACAGCATGGGTAGGGCTAGGCTCGTGCCTGGAAGGCAGGCACTGGGACTGGGGGAAGACACAGCGCTCCTAAACAAGATAAAAAAGGACCTAATGTAGAGAAAATGTGGCTAAATCAGACAATTTTAAGGCCAAGAACACTCTTCCTCAGGGCTCCCTTGTCAGAGGGGAAAGGCCAACAGACCCCTCAGAGGGGAGCGGCAGGGCCCGTGCCTGGCAATCTGGAGATTACAAAGCATCACAGAGCAATAGGGAAGACAGAGCCCCTGTGACAAGAGGAGGTAGAAGCCGGGCGTGGTGGCGCACGCCTGTAATCCCAGAACTTGGGAGGCTGAGACAGGGGGATCGCAGGTTTGCTGCCAGCCTCAGCAACTTAGTGAGGCCCTCCGCAACTTAGTGAGACCCTGTTTCAAAATTTAAAAAAATAGGGCTGGGGGTGTAGCTCAGAGATAGAATGTCCCCAACTTCAATTCCCAGTACCACGAAAAAAAAAAAAAAGGAGGTAGCTAGGCAGTGGTGCACCCACGCCTATAATCCCAGTGCCTCGGGAGGCTCAGACAGGAGGATAGCAAGTTCAAGGCCAGTCTGGGCAACTTAGTGAGACCCTGCCTCAAAATAAAAAATAAAAAGGGCTGGCAGTATAGCTCAATGGTAGAACAGCCCTGAGTTCAATCTCCAGTACCACAAAAACAACAACAAAACAAGGAGACCAAGGATTCGATGACAATGTGACAAAATTGTTAACCATTTGAAAATGTGCTGAATACCATCAACGAATTAAAATAAAAAAGAGACATTGTCGTGCCCCTGTTAGAATGGCTAAAATAAAGAGATTTCATGTCAGGTGTTGGCACCCTCCTACACTGGAGGGAGGACACGATGGCACAGCCACATTGCAGGCCTCTTGGGTCATAAGCACGGACATGAAACACGCTGCTCGCAGGTCACCTGAGAGAAGGGAGTCCACACGTCCATGCAACAAACACACGTGTGAATCCACTGAGGAGCTTTCTTCAGCATTGTGGCTTATCTGACTGGTCTCCCTGAGCCCGACTAGGTGCCAGAACATGGAGACCTGGAGATAGATGTGACCATGTTCTATCGGCTCCAAAGTGCATGGTCCAGGAGACCCCTGAGGAATAGGGGACGGGGACTGTGGATGGAGAGCTGGGCTTGCTGTGGCTCAGGGCTGTGGGTCAAAGAGGAAGAACCCACTCAGGCTTGGGAGGGTGCAGGGAGAGGTGTGCAGCGCAGGTGAGCTCTGACTGGCCATGGGTGAGCCCGAGGGAGCGATGTGTGTAGAGGCCCAGAGGAGGGGACAGGAAGGAGCCTGGGGAAGAGAATGTGCCCTGTGTTCCAACCATCGGGAGCCACCACGCAGTGCAGGGACTCTGTGCTTCCTCAGGGAATGGAGTTGTCTAAAACAGACAAATCAAACAGAGAGAGGATTCTTTAAGTGACAACTGATAGGCATCAGAGTTTTGTATTTATACCTGGGTTCTAGTCAGCCCACATCTGTCCAGGGTCACTCCTAGAGACTAGAAAGTAGAGTCATGTCCTAACAACTGCATGTCCTAGCTCAGGAGTCTCTGCAGGAGCCCATGCACCAGCTCACCAGGCCCTCTGTCAGTCTCTCTCTCCAACCCCGGGCCCTGACCTCACGCCGAGCTGGACCTCAGCCAAGGGTAGAATTTACACCATGGGCACGGCAAATGCTGCAATAAGGGCTTCTCCCTCCCTCCCACCCCACCCAAACATTTGCATAGCATTTGCCAGCTCTCCCTGGACCCAGGGGGCCTTTGTACATGGGAGGTCCACTCGCCTGAGTGAGCCGCCCCAACATCAGGCACTTTATGTACAAGCTGCCGTCTGCCTGACTGCCTAACACCAGGCTACAGGAGGGGGCGGTGGACGGGAACCTTTGCCCTGTTCTGCTGCAGGTCCACCTCTGCCAGACCCTTCCCCAGGGATGGGCACAGGACACAGAGCCTCCACCCTGCCCTTTAGGCCTCTTCTTACCAACCCCAGTCTCCAATCTCCAATCCCTGCATCCATGATCTCCCCTGCCCAGCCAGAACAGGGACGGCTCCATGAGGGATGGAGCCCATGCCCTGCCCTGCGCTGGGCCTTCCGGGATCATGATGTGCCCCACTTCCTTCCTGGTCTACCACAGCAGGATGGGGTGAGGGGGGACCTCCTGCCAAGCAAGCGGTCGCAGGTGTGTCCTCTGGCTCCGAGTGGGTTAAAGGAGAACTATCTAGAGGAGACAATGCGGGAAGATGAGCCCAGAGGCGAAAGTTCACAGACTCCGACCTTTGCCTCAGCTTCCTGGTCCAACAGCCTGGGGCCCTCAGCAGTAGCTCTTCAAACTATTTTGGGTCACAGACAACTTGGAGAATCAGGGGACATCTATGTATCATTTGCAGAAAAGTACACACACACACACACACACACACAGAGTTTTGCTTATGGTTCTTGTGGTTTCTAGGGCTCGCAGTCCCCCACCAAAAACTAAGTACACGAAGCCATGGTAAAAACCTTCGTGTTGGCATGTGTCACCGACAGTAAAGAATAAATGATTCAAAAGATAAAATTAGATGTCTACCTCATCGCAAACACAAAAATAAATTCCAGATGGATGAAAAACCTAAATGTGAAATGCAAAACTGTAAAACGTTTAAAAAAAGCACAAGAGAATGTTTTTATCACATCTTGGAAGGGACAAGACATAAACACACCAATTAGACAAAGCCAAATAACCCAGAAGGAAAGTAGACACGGGACAGGAACAGGGAGTTCACAGACGAGGAAGCCCAAGCGGCCCACAGAGATGAGGAGGTGTCTGTCCACAAGGAGAGCGAGTGTGGCCACCGTGACGCTCATCTCACACCAGTCGATTGACAAGCACAGCTAGGCTGATGAACAGTGGACGCTGACAAACCTGGGCGACGCAGGAGCCTCACAGCCAGATGGCCAGCAAGTTCCTGGACCCACTTTGGAGAGCAGTATGACAACTCGTCCTAGCGATGCCACTTGGAGGCAGGTCCTCCCAGCTATGCCTGCACACGCTCTGCGTTCAAGACTATTGTGGGCCATTATTTGTAATAGCAAAAATGTCAACCAAAGACAGGTCTCTTTGGCTGGGAAACGCCGGTTCTCCCTGCAGTGGATACTCTAGTCAGAGCATGTGATCTGTATGTAGCATCAAGTATAAGTCTCCAAAACATAATATTGAGGGGAAAGAAAAAAAACAAGTTGCAAAAGAATGTAAGCAGGTTGACCCCATGTGTGCAGTTGTTTAAAATGCAGGGAACAGTGTTACTGTCTGCGCAGGCAGGAACACGGACTCTAGGGAGCGTGTTCTGCCAGGGGGTGGGGCCGGCCGGCGGGGGAGGAGGCCTCGCTTCCCCCTGTAAGTGCCCTTTTCTTGTCATTTTAAGAGAAATGGAAAGCTAATGTGGTGAACTGCTAACACCTGTTTATTTGGGATAGCGTTTATATAAATGTCAATTATATTACATTTTGCACTTCTCTGCATGCTGGAAATATTTCACAATTTTAAAAAAAAGAAACAAAAAGTGATTGTCAAGTAGCTGATTGGCTGCTCTGCTCTGCTCTGTGGTGCGGCCAGCAGGGTCAGGATGCAGCGGCACCTAGAGCAGACCCCAGGCAGGCTGGCCGAGCCCGAGCCGGTGTTGCTGGGAGTCCACCGAGCGCCCATCTGTCCCCAGCATCAGATTCAGTCCTGGTCTGGGCCTGGGGCCAGAAAGAAGCAGAAGATGGGACTAGGGCCATCTTGCCTGGCTCTCTCTTGCCAGCTCCATTCCCTAAGCTTCGGAGCCCTCTCCTCTGCTCTAGGCCCATATATTTGGAAGGAATTTTCGAGATCGGATTGTAATGAGTACCCTAAAGAAATAAAGAGGGTACCATGAGGGTGGACAGGGTATATCTCTCTGAGGACCTGACACTTCAGCTGAGGATTGAAGGACTGACAGATCTAGCAGTTTGGGAAATTACAGAGGCCCCGGAGTTCAGAAAGGCTTTAAGAAGCTTGAGGATCACCAAGGAGTCCACGGTGGCTGAAGTCTAACCAGAAGAGGAGGGTTTGGAGATAGAGTAGATGGGAGTACAGGCTGAGCCCTGATCCTGATCACAGACTGAGCCCTAATCCTTCACACACTGACCCTGACCCCAGTCACAGACTGAGCCCTGGTCACACAGAGCCCTGACCCTGGTCACCTGAATTCAGTGTGAACTTGACCCTGGTGTCACATGGAGTACTAACCCAGGTTTTGCTCTGAGCCCTAATCTTTTGCACTCAGAGACTTGACCCTGACATAGACTGAGCCTTGATCCTCTTAACAAACCAAACTCTGATCCCTGGTCATGGAGTGGACCCTGATTTCTGGTCAGAGTTAGCCCTGATTCCTAGTCATGGGCTGAGCCTTGATCCTTGGCCACACACTGAGCCCCAGTCTCTGGTCACAGGATTATTACTGATCACTGGTCTTGAGCCTCACCCTAAATCCTGCTCACATACGGAGTCTACTACAAAACACTGCTTTTGGGGGGAAAGATCGGAAGTATGACTGTAGCTGGCTCTGCAGTGGAAGTCTCCCTTCCCCCCAACGCTTGGGCAGTGGCAGAGCCCAACCATCTTGCCCACAGTGGAGCTCCTTCTTGGTAGGGACATGAGTCACGGAGGAGGGTAGGAGCGTGGACCTGCGGCGCTGGCTCTGGCCCCTCTGCAAAGCCACCATTTGGTCGGGGATGTGATGCTAATTGCTCTCAGTGGTGCCTGGTGCTTTGTTAAAATTTTTTTAATGTTGATTTTATTGAAAAACAGAAATAGCACAACATATGCTCTAAGCATCTTCCCTGCTAACTGGCGCCTTGGCAGGGCCCTTTGCGGTCCCTCTGGAGGACCTGGGGGGCTGACAACTGGCAGATTCTGAGTGGCTGTCTGCTCGCCTGCCGTTTCCCGAGGGGTGCCCTGAGGTGACGGGCAGGGGCAGGGCTCCCGTAGGTCCCCTGGTGCCTGTCTGTCTGGGAGGTGATGAACCTGGTCATAATGATGATGGTCTCGTGGTGCTGCACAGAGGCTGGGCAGAGGCAGTGAGGGAGGCGGGGCGGGGGGTCTGGCCTGGTTAGGTGGGCAGTGTACCACCCTGCCAAGCTGTGTGGCTGGGGACACGTGTGGACTCCCTATGGCCTCAGCGTTCCAAGTGCTCATACGTGTGTACATGGGACCATGTTTTAGGGGTTGTGCAGGAATGCTGGGCAGGACCGATGTAGACTGATGGGCTCGCTTGCTACCTTTACCCAGCCCTGCAGCCCCCCAGAGCCCTGGGCCTCTGACCTCTGACCCTACCACGCTGCCAAGCAAGCCTTGCTCCAGCCACAGGTCGGCTGGCATGGTCTTGGGATCTTTGCTCAGTCTCCAGCCCTGCAGCCCATGTCCTTGAGGAGCCTCGGCGGACAGCGGTGACAGCCCCAGTCCCTCCTCAGGTCCCAGTGCTCCCACTCTGGGTGCTGCTTGGCCCCCATCCTTCCCCGGGCGCTCAGAGTGACCCCTCCCAGATCCCTCCGGGGTCCTTCCAGCCACCCACAGTCTCCTGTTCCCAAGCCCTGCCCCCAGGAGGCTCGTGCCCACAGCAGCAGTGTCTTCCTGCCTCCCCTTCTTCCCCTAGGTCCCCTGTGGGGGTATCCAGCCCCCCAGGAGACCCCCAGTGCTAACCAGACTTGTCAGAGCCGGCCAGCTAAGCTGTGTCAAGCCAGGCCTCCTCCTGCCACCTGACTTGTGCCCAGAGGCCTCAGGTGGTTCTCCATTGAATAGAATGAAATTCAAGAAGAACAAAGTCGACACTCCTCATCTGCCAAGCCCAGCCCTCCCCAAGCTGGCAGGGCCCCCCAATCTGCTGCCCAGCCCCACCCAACCCTGTCACAGTTCCTGCTTCACATTCCAAGCGTGAGGCTCTTGCTCCTCCTTCCCCTCTGCACCCTCCTCTCTTCCTACCTCCCTCTCTTGTGCACGTCAGCCCTGTTCAAGATGGGGCTGCAGAAGCCTGGGCGGTCAAGCCCATCTTCCTTCCAGATATGCTCCAAGGCCACTCCCTGCTTCCCACCCTCACTATTCAGGCTCATTGTTTGCCTTCAGGACTAGAGCACTAACACCCAACGCCCTGCCACCTGTCCTCCTGCCCCCAGGGCTGCCCAGGGACAACCTCCAGGTGGGGCCACCTCCAGGCTGTGTGAGCCTCCCGTGAAGTCGTGAAGTGCTGTGTGCCCGGCTGCTCCGTCTTCACCCCTCTGGTCAGCCTGGCTTCTGGGGCTCCTGCCTGCCTCGCACTCTGGCCTTCAGCACTCAGAGTCCCACGTGCTCCCATGGGCGCTGCGCCCCTGTCCCTGGGCCTCTGCAGACGCTTGCTCCTGTCAGGAACACTCCTCTTGCTCTCGTCCTCATGAGGCTGTTGAATTCCTACACAATCTGAAAAGCCCATGAAAATACTGCTCCTCCGGGAAGCCTCCCTGTGTGGTGCAGTCTCACATGCGGCCGGCTAGCACCTCCCGCCCCCCTGAAGGCAGACAGGCAGTATGGCCCTCTCCTCTCGCCCTCTCTGCCAGCTGCAGCCCCCACGCATAGCTCAGAAAGCCTCTGTAAACAATTAGCCAAATGAGTGGACGGATAGGATTGATGCTCAAGGCTGAGCCTCTGTTTGCAGGCTGGGGAACACAGGTGGAGGGACTGTGGGCCAGGAACCACCCTCCCGCCGCGGTCGCATTTGGGCAACTCCTAGGCCCCTCCTGGTCCCAGGATGACACACGTGGCTTGACAGCATCCAAGACGGTGACCTTGAGGAAGCACAGGCTTTCTGGACCCCCAGCGCCTCCCCTGTAAACGCGGAGCTTTCCCGTCCTGCCCGCAGTGCCACAGCACTGATGTCAATCCTGAGATGCACGTGCAGGGTGACCGCCAAGGTGACGGGGCACTTGCCCCTAGCCAACTCCTTCCGCCAGCATCATCTCATCACAGCACTGCACCCACACGACGAGTACATGTTAAAAGTGGAATCGATCTCCCTATGACCTTTCTCATGGACCCTGAAAACTCAGGACACCTCCCTCGCGTACTCCTCCAGCTCCAGCAGGGCACCAGCCGGAAGCCCTCAGCTCCTTGCGCCCTCTCCTCCGCCTCCCTCTCTGGAAGGTGCTAATTTTGACAGGCCTGACAGCTGAGCCGGGAAACCGAGCCCGCAAGGGCCGTAAATATGCCAGGCTGCTCCCCTTAGCGCTGCAGAGTCTGCGCTCCCTCCCTCCCCTCCATCAGAGCCCCCTTCCCCGGCCAGATGCAGCCATAAAACACCAGCCCCCCTGAGAGCCCACGCCAGGATGATTCCCTGCCTTCACCCAATTTATTGGCCTTGTAGCCCTTCCAGGGTGACCTGGATGGCAGGGCTAGCCCAGGACCACCCAGCCACCCAGACCCTGAGGACCAGCCCGGGTGGTGGTGGTCGTGCTGGGGCCCACAGGAGGGGGCAGGACCAGGGCTGCCTTTGGAAGGCAGGATTTTGCAGCCTCAGCACGGAGCAGCCTGCCCACCCAGGGAAATCCTCCACAGAGCGAGGTGGAAGAGCGGAGTTCGCGGCCAATGAATGAGCCCGCCGAGTCCCACACCGAGTGGCAGCCCAGGGAGAGATAGAAAGGCCTCATTTAATTGGAAACACCTGCTCTTCCATCTCAGCACGGCTTGGAGAGGGAGCGAGACAGCCCACATGCCAAGGGTGCATTTAAGAGTCCTCTTTTCTGAGCTGGAGCCACCCAAATCCTCGGCTCCAGAGATGCCTCACCTGGTGGAGACAAGAAGAAGGGGAGTGCCAAGGGGGATGATGGCCCCTCCGGCCTCTGAAGGGCTCTTTTGTTCAAGAAGGGGCAGCCTCCCCCGCAGAGCAAGGTCCTGACAGCAGCCGGTGTGCGGGGAATCTGCCCAGCTGCAGGACAGCACATCTGGAGGCAGCTTAGCCTCTGGGCCTGCTGCAGCAGAAGTCAGGCTTCCAGGCCCCTGTCTCCAGTGCCCTCAGAGGTCAGAGTTCAGGTGCAACTGTGGCACCAATTTCTCCTTTGTCCTGCCCTGGACGGGATGATGAATAAAGACACAGACCCTCTCAGACTCCTGCGTCAGCTGACTTAAGCCTCGTCAGACCCCGACCTTCCCGGGTAGAGATGCGAAGGCTTCAGTTGACCCTCAGACGCTTCCCCCTCTGCTTACCGCGTCCCTTTCCTGTTCCCAGTGTGGTGCTCAGAGGACTGGCCACGGCCTTCTGGGGGACTGACGGCTTCTGAGGACAGAGCCATGACTTGGCTATGAGTTGTCGGGTGCACTGTCTGCTCCATCACACCGTGGCCCCACAGGATGCCTGTGACCGATTCCCATCTCCCTCCGGGCGACACAGACCATCGATGAGGCAATGAGGGTTAGCGTCTCTGCTGCAGACCTCCTGTGAGTCAAAGCTGCCCGCCCTGGAAAGGACGGTTAGAGTGACCGCCACCGAGGCCAGAGTGAGCTCGCTGCCACCTCCTGGGGTGGCAGAGGGCTAGTGTCTTCTGGGAGGTCAATGCCTGGCTAGATGGCCTCTACTGCCCTTCCCCACATGGAGGGCCAAGGACCAGGTAGCTACGTGCCCAGGGAGTCTCGATGGCACCAGGGCCCAGAGCCGGTCACCGGCCCTGTCTGCACCTGGCTCTTTCCTGCTTAGCCTCAAGACAGAAGGAGCTGGAGAGGGAGCGAGAGCACCAGGAGTAGCAGCCCCATCTCTGTTTTCTCTGCTGGGAACAGGCTGCAGGACAGGGTGAGGGTGCGGGGCAGCGGGCTTCCTGCCTTTCTAGTTGAGGACGGAAGCCAGGCTGTGGCCCATCCAACTCTGGAAGATGATCCTACAGAGCCTTGGATGTTGGGGGAGTGTCCGTCAGGGACATGGACACACCACATCTGAGGGACACAGTGACTGAGAAGCCTGGGTCCAGGCCAGCGGTCTGGGAAGTGGGGAGATGGTGAGGCTGGGCAGCAGGACCCAAGGACCCAGAGCCTGGATGGGGCCCAGCACAGAGACAACCTCACAGACAGGGTGCCCCGCTGGACAGGAAGCTGAGAGTTGGCAGAGGGAGGCCGAGGGCTGTGGGCCTCCCAGGAACAAGGCCAAAGTCCAGTCACCAGCAGCGAAGCTCAGCCACCTGGCAGCAGGGGCCATCACACACCACCCAGGCTACACTGGTGGCCAGGAAGGACTCCGGATGCTCACAACGCAAGGCCAGCTTGACACCAGCCTTGACCTTGAGGAGCTGCAGGACACACATCTTCGAGTCCTTCCTGGGCCAGCTGGGCTTGGGCACAGGCCCAGGGCGGGGCCCGAGGCTTCAGAGGGAGGAGGGCGGGGGCCGGGCCGCCATCAGCTGCTTCCCTCCTTCCAGGGGGCCCTCGGCATAAAACTCCTGAAGTAATGGTGCTCCGGGACGCAGAGCAACCCCCGCACCTGGCCTCAGCCAGCATCCCCTGGAGCTCTGTGCTCCAGGACCCCTGCCAGCAGAACAGAGCCTTCCCTCCTCTCCACCCGCTCCCTCGCCTGGCACATGGACGGCCCTGCCCACCGAGAGCTCGGCCACTGGCATCCTTATCTCAGGCTCCTGGTCCGGTCCCTGGCCTAGTGATGGTGTGGGATGAATGAGTGCCTGAGGGAGAGAATGAGTGAATGAAGTGCACAAATGAAGAAGTGCATGAGTGAATGAATCAAGTGCACAAATGAATAAGTGCATGAGTGAATGAATGAGTTAGTGCACAAATGAATGAGTGCCTGAGTGAGTGAATGAATGAAGTACACAAATGAATAAGTGCATGAGTGAATGAATGAGTGCATGAGTGAGTGAGTGCGTGAGTGAGTGCATGAGTAAATGAATGAGTGCACAAATAGTGAGTACATGAATGAGTACAAGAGTGAATTAATGCTTGCATGAACAAATGAATGAGTGCCTGAGTGAGTGAATGAATGAAGTGCACAAATGAATAAGAGCATGAGTGCATGAGTGAGTGCATGAGTGCGCAAATAGTGAGTACATGAATGAGTGCAAGAGTGAATTAATGCTTGCATAAACGAATGAATGAGTGCATGCATGCATGGCGAATGAGTGCATGAATGAATGAATGATGAGCACGTGAAACGCAGAGAGGTTTGGGCAGAGCTCCCTCTAGCCCGGAGACCGGGGCTTGGTCGCCTGGGCCCTCCATGCGCCCTCCCTGGGAAGCACTAAGGCTCTTCTCTCTGCAGCGGGGCCCATGGCACAGCTGTCTGGGAGGGGTGCTGCTGCAGGACATCCCTCTGCCTAGGGCTCCCCAGAGGGGCTGCTGTGTCGGTCTGAAGGACTGTCATTAGGGGGCATGGCGTTTACAGCGCGGGAGGCAACTCACGGGAGGGAACGTGTTGTGCACGTGGGGCACAGAGGGCAAAGTCCGCTCTCCAGTCTCCGGTTTGTCTGGGGGTGGGTCTCCTTTCGGCTTTTGCACCTCGCTTTGTTAGCGCCTCTCCTCCTCCAGATTCTAATCGCCCCCCAGGAGCAGCTGCCATTAGCTTCTCCCCCGAGCCTCAAATCCCCGATGCTCAGCAAAATTCCCCTCTGATTGAAGCAGCTGCGCTCAGAAGCGGTGCATCTGCCTCCGGAGCTCATCAAAGCCCCTCAAAGGGAAGATTAACAGCGGCAGCCCATCAGCCAGGCCATTGTTGCCTGTCCCCGCCTGAGCCTGGCTCGTCCACTCGGCCTCGCCGGAGACACAGAATTAGAGAATGTGCACTCTCAGAAGCACAGACTCTCAGGAGCACAGGCTTTCAGGGGCGCGGAATCATCCGATCTCCCCCAAGTCAGCTTAGGGCGTTTGAATTTCCAGGATGCATCCTTTGAGGAGCTTAGGCTCTTAGAAGTCACCTCAAATTTTATTCCGATTAAGCTTGGGGTAAAATAAGTAAATCTAATCTTTGACACTGTCTTAGGAGCCCGGCATCTCAGCTTATTAAAAGCCCAGAATTTCAACATCTGTGAGCCACAGAAACCGGATCATGGTGGGGGGGAGCTCAGAGGGAGACAGGCCTGGCAGCCAGCCCTGCCACTCAACACAGAAGTCCCTGGAGTGGGGGGCCCCTGCACCCCTGCCTCGCCGGGAGGACAGAGCTCATTGCTGGTGTGCGGGTCTTGGTGGTCCCGAATCTGCCCACCCACTTAGGGCCCCATGTCCAGATGGTGCCAGCATGAAGACAGCCCTCTCCACCTACCGTGGCCGCTGGCATCAGCCCTCAGCCGCGCTCGCTGCGTGCTCACGCCCCCTCCCAGGCCCCCACACAAGCTGCCCTCCTGGCCCATGCCTTTGAAATGTGCTTCAGAAGCAGCCATTGTTGCCCAGGGAGTCAGGACTCCAGGTGAGTCAGGAAGAGGCCGTGAGGACAGGTGCCACCACGCGGGCCCAACACCACAGAGGCCACCCCACCCACGGCCCTGGGGACCCTTAGCACTGTGTGCCAGTTCAGTCTCGGGCCCGGTCCTTCACATGCCCACAGTGGGCCCTGGGTTCAGGGAGGGATGGTGGCCCGAGTGCAAGCCCAGGTGCCCACGAGCTGAGGGACCTGGAGCCATGGTGGCACCTGTCCCTCTGTGTCTGTTTCCCCATCCATCGGGTGGGTCCAGGGGACTCTTCCCAGGATCGCTGTGAGGCTGTGGATCTGACTCAGGCAGCACACGCAGCGGGGCGGAGCACAGGGTCCCCTCTGTCAAATGGGCTCACATTCCTGCCTGTGCGGTAGGGTCGCAGCGAGGATGACAGGAGATTTGATTTGATACTGTTGACCAACATGCTCCACCCAGTGCCTGGAGCACAGCGGGGCTCCACAGGGGAGCACAGCAGAGGCAAAGCAGGGGCCTGCGGAGCCTAAGACCCAGGCAGGACTTCTCTGAACCTCCGTCTCTTCTACACCAGGGGAAGGCAGATAGCTTATTCCCGCCCCCTACTCTCCCAGTTGCTGTGTGCTGTGTGTATGGGGGCATGATTTTCCATTTTCTGATTATGTGCCAGGTGTCAATTATCGATGCCAAATTAACACGATTTTACATTTCGGAATCACCCTAGGTACACCTGAAATTCGTGTTATTCCAACCATTCCTCGCCTGATCAGTCGTGGAGTTCCATGCCAGGACTTACAAAGTGCATGCCGCACACATTGTATTCCTGTTCCTGATGACCCCACGGTGAGGAGTGTCGTGAGCTCCATCTCTCAAAGGAGGACTCAGACACTCAAGGAAGTGAATGTCTGCGGGGCCTGCTCAGAGCCGGGGCAGGAGCTGGGGCATCCAGATCCTCAGCGCTCACCTGCCTGGCATCTGCACCCAGCACCTCTCTGGGGAGCCATCCCCTACACTCGTCCATCCAGGAGGTCTGCCTTCAGCTCCAGAAGGGAGCACCTGGCCCAGTCAATCAGCAGAGCCTATCCCCTGGACCTGGGGATGGGTTCAGGAATGACCGTGAATTCCATCCCGAGACATTTCCTGAAGCATCAGGAGAGAGGATACCTCTTCTCCGCGGGCTGCCCGGTGCTTGGTAATAAGCCTGGAGCTCCCGGCCTGCCAG
Source organism: Glis glis (assembly GCA_004027185.1). Taxonomy (NCBI): domain Eukaryota; kingdom Metazoa; phylum Chordata; class Mammalia; order Rodentia; family Gliridae; genus Glis; species Glis glis. The sequence continues at coordinate 7,685 of PVJS01031438.1, read as the reverse complement.
AGAGAAGCGCCCCTTGAGAGGAAGATGAAGGAGAGAGAGCAGCAGAGACGCTAATGTCACGCGGTGCCCGGGGCCTCCCTCCCTGGCTCTGCCGGTGGAGATATTCCCTGATATTCTCCTAAACCCCATGACCCCGCCCCGACTGCTTCCCAACAAGGAGGCCAGGCCCACAGAGGAGGCTGGCTCCAGGAGAAGATGGGACACAGACATAGGAAGACAGAGTACAGGAGGGGCCCCCCTGCCCCCAAGCCACGGCTGCTCTACACTTTGTAGTGTGTGGCCCTTGCTCTCTGATCCCGAGAGCCCTCTAAGACTACACTATGCCCACACTACAGCCGGCACCTGGCTGGAGGATGCCAGACCACAGATGTGTCCAGCTGTGCAGATGGGCGGTGGCAGCCCCACTCTGCCACTAATGAGAAGCAGCTGTTCCTCGGGCAGGCAGGAGGTATTTCCACATCATGCTCAGGAACGCGGGGCCTGTCCTCCTGCCGGGCCTGTCAACCATTATAGGCCCATTCCGGGTGAGCCAAGTCCTGTGAGTCAGCTTCCCACTGAAATGAGCCACGCCATATTGGGGAGGGGGCGGCCGGGCTGGGGGCTGGGGACTGAGTCAGTGCAGGGCGATGTTGACTGAGCGGCAGGCGTCTAACGTGGGAGTAGAGGGGAAGCGGGAGGCAGCCCCTGTGGCCTGGAGAGGAGAGCTGAGCCACGGAGGGGGCAGGGCAGCTCCTTCCCCGGCAGCTCTGCTACATCCAAGGTCAGGGTCAGCATGGCTGCCTGGCGGGGGTGTTCCAGTATGACCAGCACCAGGGCTAAGGGACTGGGACCTGCATCCTGGGCTTCGTCCTGGGGATGGGGTGGGGGATGCCGGCCACAGCAGAAGAAAGCCTGAGTCAGAGGGCAGAGGGAGGGAGTGCTGGAGGGCTCCCTGGGAACTTCCTTTCAGAACCCAGTGTCCAGCAGGTCTCCTGGTGTCCCCCTGAGCATGTGGAAGAGAATGACAGCAAATGGGGGAGGGGGAACGCTCTGCCAGCCTGGAAGCTGGGCTCATGAAGGGGCAGGGATGATACAAGCTGAGATGTAAGACACTGACCTTCATTTACCTCGAGGCTAAGGGCCCTAGGCAGGTGACCAAGAATGTCCCCGCAGGGCAGGTGTGAGGGTCAGCACCCTGGGACATCAGGACTTGGTCTTGGCACAGGACAGGACTGGGCCAGCAGCCTGCACTCTCACGAGGCTCTGGGGCCAGGGCTGGCTCTCCCACCTGCAGAACAGACAGGCAGATGGATGAGGGCTGGCCTGGATGCAGAGAGCCCCTCCGCTCTCCCTCAGAACTTCCTTCCCGCCCTCTCTGTTCTCTACCCAGCCCACGCTCAGGCCACAGGGCCCTGAGAGTCAATCTGGCAGCTCAGTTAGGAGGAGTCCGTCCCCAGCTCCAAGGCTGCACCCCACCAGCAAAGATGACTCAAAGCACTGAGCTCCGGCGGCAGCAGCACCTGCCCTGCCCCTCCTCCCCGCTCTGCTCAGGAGCTGTCCCTGGTGCTGGAGGGAGGCCAGCTCCTCCCCCAGCTGCCCCAGGCCTCAGAGGCCAAATGCAAAACAGTGAAAGGGCACTGAGGAGGCTGGGGCCTCTCTGATCCACCTCCCCTCCTCTCCTCTCCTTCCCGGGGCTTTGGGGAGGGCCCTTGCTGCTGGCAAAGCCGACAGTGCACCTCAAGGAAGTACCTGGACCCCAGAGCCCTCGCAGGGCACCCAGGGGCAGCATTACTGTTATCGCTGACAGAGAATCTAGCTGAGGCTGCCCTCCTTGCCAGGCTGAGTCCCTACCCTCAGACAAGCCACCCGCGCACAGGAGTTAGCCACATCATCAGTACTGTCCCATTCTTTCAGCGCCTCTTCAGCAGCTACCGTGGAGCTGGGGGTGAGAGCCGTGCTCTGGGCTATGCCTGGTGACAGGGGAGGAGGCCAGAGCCTTGCACCTCCCAACGCTGCCCACAGGATTCCTCTGCCCACTGAGCCCTGGATCTGCCTGCAAGGAAGGGCCAGCCCAACATCACCTCCTGCCGGAAGCCCAGCCACGCACCAGGCCCATCTCTCTCTCTGCTCCCCACCTGATGAGTCTGGACTTAGCACCCATCAGTCTGACGTTTGCTACAACCCATGCCACCTGGACTGTGATCAAGAGCTAGAGGGCGAGGCTCACTGGTACTAACCCGTGTTTCACAGCCGAGGACCTGGAGCTGGGAGCAGTTCCGGGCGCCAAGCGCCTCACCAGGCCAGTGTCTCCTCTGCTCTGGGTGAGCTTCACGCAGCAAGGACTGCCAAGACCTTCCCGGGACCCTGGACCTGACCCCAGGTGCTGGGGCTCAGGGATCCAGGGGTTCAGGCTTCTTCATGACTTAATGGATGGCAGTGGTGATGCAGTGCTTCGAACGTCTGCTTTAACATCTGGGAAGTGTTGTCCCTATCGATGGAGCTCCAGGGGCCCTTCTGCAGCAGTGGGGAATAAGAAGAGAAGGCTCATGACCGCCTATGCTATGCTCGACTTCACATCAAGCTGTAAATAGTGCTTGGATAACTGACTGTGCATATGAAAGAAAATAAAAAATCCAGGTGAATTAAAGATCTAAATGTGACAAAACCTTAAGGCAATTAAGGTATAGAAAAATATTGTATGACCTCAGGGCAAAGATGAGTTTTAAAATAAGACCAAACTAAGACTTACAAAGAAAAAAAAGCAATCAATTTGAGTATATCAAAATTTAAAACATCTGTATGGAAAAGGACCATACTCATGGTTAAAAGATAAGCAACGAAGTGAGACAGACTTTGCAACAAACAGCAAATAACGGATCGATATCCAGAATACATAAAGAACATCTACCAATCAATAAGGAGACAGACGAGTCAATAGAGACACAGGCACAGCATAGGAACAGGCAACTCACAAAGGAGGAACCTAAATCACCGATATATATTAAGACTCGCTCAGTAACATGTGATGGCTGTGCCAATATCTCCTGGATTATCGCATCACACCTATCAGGATGACAAGGTCCAGAAGTCTGACAACCGCAAATGTGGGGAGGGTGTGGAGTGTGGGGGTCACACTGCTGGAGAAGCCTCTCCTGGAGAGCGACCGGTGACATCAAGTCAAGTTCAGAGTGTGGAGCTTAGGGCCCAGCTGGTTCCCTTGGAGCCTGTGCCCTACAGAAATCAAGGACAGAGAGGATGTGTATCGTGTATCATAGCCAAGAGCCCAGACCTGGAATGGGCCTCCCATGGTGCTGCTGTCTGCTTGGCCCTAAGCAAGCTGCATACCTTCTCTGTGCCTCAGTTTCCTGAGTTACAGAGTGGGCACTTTCCCGTTAAACATCCTTGTACAAGTTCTGTGAGACAATGCATATAAAAATCCCTAGAACAGACATGACGGTTAATAGGCCTAATAGATGACAACTATTCTAGTGACTTTGTGATAGAAAACACTGGAAATAAGCCAAACACCTGTTGGCACAGAAACAAACATACACATTGAAATTTTTTCATGCAACGGGGTATACTGCAGCACCAAGAACATACAAAAACAGACCTATGCTTATTGACATGGATGGATCTGAAAACAAAATGTTAAGCAAAAGGAGGAATTGCAGATTACTTACACCACGCTGCCATTTATGTAAATGTTTAAACACACAACACAACAGAACATATTGTTTATGGAGCTCGTGTGTAGCGAAGGTATAAAACACGGACTAATTGCTCCCTAATTCATGATGGTTGGTCGCTCGCAGGAAGGGATTTTTCACGCAGGGTGGCTGGGATGCCGGCGTCTGTGATAAATCCTTTCTGGTTTTCTGGGGCGTGTTGCTGTCAGTTTTCCCATTCCAAAGCAAAGCAGTCCACACTTAGGAGCAGCCCCCTGCACCCGTGCCCCTGGCCTGGACTACCTCATCAGCCAACACTGTCGCCCTGCCGGTCTCAGCCCTGCTGGCCCGTCTGGGCCGCAGCTACTCCACACTCTTTTCCTCCAGGGTCCCTCCACTGGCTGTGCCCTGTCCCAGAAGGCTCAGTCCCAAAGACTTCTCACTACTGAGATCTCAGCTAAAGATCAACTCCTGGAGAAACTTGCGCAGACCACCAAGCCTGCGCTGCCCCGACCCCTCCACGCGGTGCATTCTGGGCTGGATGGAGTTTCGCATCGCTCGTCTTCCGAGGCATCTCATCGACAGACTGCACTGGCTTCTTCTCTGTCAAAGGCTGCCCCAGGGGCCTGCAAGCTGCTGAGCTGGGCCCTATTGAGCTCACAGCTTAGAGGACACCTATGCGATCACCGGCAGTACACTTGGAGCTCAATGGCTGAAGGAAGGAAGGAAGGAATGGAAGGTGCTGGAGATGGGGAGGGCGGAAATAACACCAGCATGGCTGGGCTGACTGTCCTGGTGACCGGGACCTTCCACTGGCTGTTGGGTGACCGCTTGTGGTGACGAAGTGGTGGAAGGGGACAATGATCCACAAATACCTGCCAATCTCTCTTGCTTGTGCCGGGTGCCTAGGGCTCACACCACAGAGCATGTCACCCAGTCCGATGTGGTAGTCACTGTCTCCTGGACAATTTTTTTGCAGTAACAGCTGCCCTGACACTTCCCAAGTGAATGACGCTTCTCCCAGAGTCCTGAGCAGGGGCTGGGATCCAGCACTCCTTCTGCCCCATTCCCCAAGCCTCCCAGCACCGCTGACCCATGGCTCTGCAGGGCTGCCTGCTCCATCCAGCCTGTAGGCTACAGGACCCCTGCTCCAGACCTGCGGGAGCCTCCAGATGTCCTGCCCGGCATCGACGGGCCACAGGCTCTTGGACCACTTTCCTCCTGGCAGCTGAAAGAGACAAAAAACCCAGGTGTGGGACAATGAGAGGAGGCCTAGCGAGGGGCTGGGGTGGACATGGGAGGGACGCCGCCTGCTCAAGACATGGAAGCTGGCACTCGGCAGCTTCCTCAGAGGGGCAGCAGGTGCTCCAGGCTTGCAGACTGCAGGCCTCGCTCCCTCTCCCTGATGCAGTGGACTTTAACTCCATCCCTCATGGGGTTAGGGCTCCTGAAAACAAAGGTGCCGGATTTCACAGGAGAGAGAACCAGGAACAGCTGCCTGTGTGGGGCTTTGAGGGTGCCCTGCACCCACGCTGTGCCTGGGCCGCTGCATGTCCATTGCTGTCTCTGGGCTTCAGGTCCTCTTCACTGCGGCTGCACCATCACCGAGAGGAGGGGATGACAATTCGTGTGCGCAGCACGTGCAGGCCAGGCTCTGTGACCTGCAGCATGTGCCCAGGGCTTCCGGTTCCGCTGGGTTCACCAGATGCCCGCTGCACACGGGGCGGCCTCCAATCATGTGCCGTCAGCCGCCATGCCTGCTCAGCCAGCAGCTTCTCACCTCCGCCTTGGATGACACGTCACAATGCCTGCTTGTTCACCGGCACGTCGCCCCTCCCTCTGGACTTCAGCACCTGCTTCCTCACCCCATGTGTGCAGGCTCAGCTCCTGACCCTGAACCTCAGCGAGAAAGCGGCCCAATGGCGTTAGTGTTTATCTGTCAGACGGGTCACAGACAGGGAGCTGTGTTTGAACCAGGTCCCCCTGACTCCAAACACCAGGCCATCACTGGACACATCCTGGGCTCAGTGGCCTGTGTGGGTTGCACCAGGGCCCAGGGCCATGTCTGAGGCATGAGGTGGGTGCCACAGAGGCTGCCCTGCCTCGGAGCTCCTCAGGCACGGCTGCAGCCTCCACCATGCCTCCTGCTCCTGCCCTATGCGGCCAGACCAAGCATGACGGTGTGCTAAGCTCCTTCAAAATGCCGAGGGCAGAGAATCTGTTCTCCTCCCACCCTCCGAGGTCTTTCTTTTAACTACTCACTGTCCGGAAGATCACACCCAGTATCAGAAATAAATCTTTCAGCCTGCAGCCCTGCCTCAGTCTCCCCATGCCAATGCTCATGCTATTAAAACTCAGGGCATCGGCCCCAAACCTGAGCAGACTGGGCACTGTGTGAGCAGGGGCCACCTGGCATCCTGAGTCAGAGGCAGGCTGGGTGGCCCTGGAGACCTGAGTATGAGATGGCAAGATGAGCCACAGTACAGCGTGCTCCCAGGGCCCTGGGCCAAGCCGAACATGCAGCCCAGGCCCCGGTCCTCCTGGTCCCCCGTGGCCTTCCCAGGGAGACGGGATGCCCAGCAAGGGGCTGGCCAGGCCCACCCTGCTGCTCGCACTTGGGGGGAAGGGAGCACCCACAATGGAGTCCACACATAGGCCCCAAAATGAATAGAGAGAGAGCGGTCGTGGCCTAGCATCCCAGAATCAGAGCTCAGTCCCAGAACTACCCCTGCCTCTGTGGGGTGAGGGTGTTGGAGGGGAGTTATACACACCCTGCATATCAGCATGGCCAAGTGGCACTCCTGGGGCTCAGCAATGGGGGCCGGGTGACAGCGGACTGGCTCACCTGCAGTCGCCCTGACCCGGGGTGGACTCTCCCAATTCTGAGGGATGGATTGCTCCGTGTAGCCCACATCTCCCGCAGGGACCTCATTTCAGATAGCAGCTCTAGGGGTCAAGGGTCATGCCCACCTCCTAGGACTGGCCCCGCAGTCCCAGGGGAGTCCCAGATTGACCATTTCTCTGCCCCCATCCCTGTAGAGCTGCTGTCCTGGCAGGCCCTCATTCCCCCTCCCCGACCCTGGGTCTGGGAGCAAGCCCTTCCCCAGCGGCTCAGGACCTCCCCCAGCCTCAAACAGTCACCATCTCAGATCCTGCTCGCATGTGGTGCTACGTGTGCAGCGTGGTCCTCAGGCCTGTGCCCTAGACACTGGTCCTCACCAAGAGCATGCTTCGGGGCTCGTTCCTTGTGCTCCTGGTGTTCCTGGTGTTCCTTGGTGCTCCTGGCTGACCTGCCACCATCAGACCAGCTTTCACCCTGTACTGCTGAGGAGTCTCCTGGACACCCATCCTCCCCCACCAGCCTTCTGCCCAGAGATGCAGACCTGCTCCCACGGATCCTGACTCACAGGCTCCACCTGTGCCTGGGCTAATGGCCCAATTAAACCAAATTTAGCAATACATGAAGAGGCACCAGATAACGGCAGACACTGGGAGGGTCATTACCAGAGGAGAAGGAGAGTCCGAAAACCAATTAACAGATAAGGATTTCCACCCTCCTACTTCCTGAACATCCCTTGTCACTGATGCAATCAGAGCACTGTCCTCTCAGGAACGAAAACTCCCTCCAGTGAAAAGCTGGGTGGGAAGGAGTGAGGAGACAGCAGAAATCCAGGGACCTCTCAATATCAGACACACATGTGCGACATTGACAGTCATCCCTGCCATCACCATCTCCTTAGTACTATCATCACCATGCTGATTGTCACCATCACCACCACCACCACCATCACTACCACCACCAATGATGCTATCAGCACAACAATCACCAGCATAACCAACACCATCACCACCATCACCATCACCAATGTCACCATCATCACCATCACCACTACCACTACCACCATCATCACCATCATCACCATCACCAATGTCACCATCACCACTACCACTACCACCATCACCACCACCATTATCAATGTCACCATCACCACCATCACCACCATCATCATCACTACCACCACCACCACCATCACCAGC
>PVJS01031437.1:0-23407 GCA_004027185.1 Glis glis | reverse complement strand
CCAAAAAAAAAAAAAAAAAAAAAGCAAGCAGGAGGAGAATTTGGGGTTTTATACGCCCACAACACACCCATCACAGTACAGGAGTAAAGCATCCCAGCTGTCAGCATCTACTTTCACTTAAAAAACGATGGGGAGTATATATGCCATACACGGCTACTGTATTTCTTCATTCATATTTTACTTTAAGTTAAATTTGTATCAAAACTGTTATTCTAGCAAAAAGCTTTTTTTGCACATTTTATTTTTTAGAACAGTTCTAGGTTCATAGCTAAATTAAAAGGAAGAGACAGTGATTTCTAATGTATCCCCCGGCCCTACATATGCACAACTTTCCCTATTAGCCATATCCGCCACCGGAGTACATGTAACTGATGAACCTGTGCTGGTACCAGACATCACCCAGAGCCATGTTTCCATTAGGGTTGGGGTAGGAGAGTGGAAGTGCAAATTCAAGGAGAGAAAAAAATCCATGTAAAATTTCTCAAAGCTAGTTTTTACACAGATGATAGTGTTAAGTCACTGTGGGTTTAAATCTATTAACTATATTGAAGAGTTGATACAAATATTTATTTTGAAATTTCAATACTTATAGTACTCTGGAAATCACATACCTTGTAACTGTTTAAACATGAACACATGTTAGAAGGTAAAAATCACAATTTTTCTATGTTAAAGATACATACAGTTCCCAGCACTACTAAAAAGTACACATGCATAATGGTTATTAAGACTAGAACTCTACATTTTTAGAGAAATGGTAAAAGTGGAGAGAGAAATTCTTTTAAAGTTAAACAAAGCAATTTTTCTGGGGAGTCGTGGAGAGTGGGTGCTTATAAAATTACTTTTGGAAGCAGATCAGCCAAAAAGGTGATAGGATGAAAATACAGATATACCAAGAGCTCATGTTTCCATGAGGGTTGGGGTAGGAGAGTGGAAGTGCAAATTCAAGGAGAAAAAAAAATCCATGTAAAATTTCTCAAAGCTAGTTTTTAATGGAGTAAAGCTAGTTTTATAATGGAGTAGGTCTCTGGCCAGCCTGTAGCAACTGCCTTGTTATATTTTAATACTGTAGGAGCCATTAGCTATGTTGCTGGATTCCTTCAACTTTCTGCCAAAATGAGTGACTGTAGTAATTAGTCTTGAGTTAGTTGGCCCACGGATACCTGCCCAAGCCTCTTCTAATCCATTGCATGCAATTACAGGGATAGGGGGCTGGCAAAAGTTTGCAAAAGTTTGCAAAAGTTTGCAACATGATACAACTGAAGTCAGTACAGAACACACACACACACACACACACACACACACACACACCCTACCTTTTAAAACACTGGCCTTTTACACTTTACCCCAGTTATAGCAGAGCTATCCCTTAGGAAAGAAGTTAGAGAAGTTCCATACTATGGAGAAATAGGGAATCAGGTGATAAAAAGGAAGTGGAGATAAAACTTGGTAAGGTGAATCTTTGCTGTAACACCTGAGCCCTAGTTTCAGGAACAGTGGCTATCCAACATGGTCAAATGACAAAGGACCTGGGAACTGGTGCTCTTGGTTTGATATTGAGCTCACTGCCCAGCTTATCACAATCACTGCATGTTATCTATGATGTCTGCTATTAAACAGAAAGCTCAGTTTTGAGTTCTATAATTATGCTTATTTTTCACTGTCAATATCTAAAGTTCATTAATAGCTACATATTTTCCCTTAAAAATATAAGAATCTCATCAGTCATACCTACTCTAGTCTCCAACCTCTTACCTTCTTGTTCCTCCAATTGCTGTAACATTTACATAGTAGTTTCTAGAGTTTTAATTCTAGACTGAGGGTCCCTCTGAGGTCCCAGTCTAGCCTCAATCACTTCCTGTTTTGCTCTCCAGTCCCCACTCCCTACCAGCCAGTGGCCTCAGAAGAGCAGCAAACTGTGTAACCTCCACCTGCACATTCTGATTATCAGAAACATCCCCATTTCCACAACAGTTGCCTGGTTCAGAGTGAGGAGACAGTAGACGGACATCTGCCCGCACTGCTCATGGCCTCTCCCACATGTCCTGACTCTAGTGTTCAGCCTCTAGCTGACACAGGACGGCTGCCCTCCAGTGTCACACTAAGGTGAGCAATTACCAGGGCATTGTCAAGGAAAGGGCTTAACCAGAGAATGCTCCTTGGGCTTCCTGCTCTGCAGCCCCTGGTTTTCTTCTGCAGGAGGAAGCTGTTTCCACATCCCTACCGGGAAGGCGGGCTAACATAGACCATCTGCAAGGACTTGTACAGATATAGTATTTCCTGGTCCTGAAATTGAGGAAATGTTTTCCCTATTCATTTCATGTTTTTTTGGACAGTGCACCGATTTGCTCTGGAATCATTTCTTGTTAGACTCTTCAGGGCATATACAATTGGCAATAGCATTCTTAAAATTCACACACTGGCAGGAAACAACCCTGGTTTAAGCAAGCTCATACTCCAGGTTATGTGTCATATTTTTAAATTTTAATTTTGACTTTTATTATATAAAGCCTTGTTTGTTCGTTCTAGGACCTGGGGCTATAAGGGACCATGGGAATATGTATAGAAGGTCATACTTATGAGCAGTAGAGGTTCTGAATGCTGCTAGAACAATTCAAGTTATTATAAAACACATAAAGCTACCACCCTTAGCAAATATCCCACAATTTTATTCAGATAAAAAATCTTGGATATTTTCTAACTTAAAGGGAACACTCTTTTTTGGAACAATATAAAATGGCAGCAAAATCTTTTTCTGTTGACATTTATCACAAGGGTTAAAAGGATTCTTGATATTAAAAAAGCATTAAAAATATAATTATGCCGGGCATGGTGGCGCACGCTTGTAATTCCAGTACTTGGGAGGCTAAGACAGGAGGATCACAGGTTCAAGGACAGCCTCAGCAACTTAGTGAGGCCCTCAGAAACTTAATGAGACCCTGTTTCAAAATAAAGAATAAAAAAATAGGGCTGGGGGTGTAGCTCAGAGGTAGAATGCCTCTGAGTTCAATCCCCAGTACCAAAAAATAAAATAAAATAAAATAAAAATATAATTATGTTGGGCATTTCTAGACTATGACCTTTCTAAACTGCTCTGAAGTACTGCTATAAATCATTAAGATTAATCTATATGCAATGTCCAAAAAGAAAAACAAAATTTGAGGATTAAGAAACATCATATCCCATTGGGAGGGATATAGCATCCCAAATGGATATACCTCACTGAGGATCAATTCCATCATCAATAAAATGGGAAAATTCTCCCAGAAAGCTGTTGGGAAGGTTAAATGTGATTAATATGGACCATGAACACAGTGACCTCTCAAGGAATAACATTTTTCTTTTGGTATTATTGTCTGGAAATTCTAATAGTCATTGGCTTAATATTCAAATGGAATTGATATGAATCTACTATTACTAACGTTGTGTAGATTTTCAAACTCTGTAAACTTCAGATTGCTCTCTTGTAAACGGAAGAGAGAATGTAAAATGTTTAACATATTAACAGATTGAAGCTCCTGTGCAGGATTTCCTACTGTTATTAGGTACGCAGTATCACCAGTTACTCAATTTGTCATATAAACAGGGCGTTTTATTAGAAGAGCTCCTTATATTATTTGCAAAATTAAAGAAAGAAATTGCCGCTACTGGGAGGCGCCTGGGTCTGTTTCTCACTCTGTAGGTTTTGCTTATGTGACTTTAAGGAACTGGGCAATTGAGTAAGAAGAACCAGCACTTAGACATGAGCTCCTACAGTGTAGCTCGATGGAAAATATTCTCCAATTGTAAAAAAAAAAAAAAAGCAAGAAGAATGATTTGCCCAAAATTATGCAAGACACAAGTATTAGGGATATCACAGGAAAGCGAGTGAACCTCTGCTTTTTCGGAGCTTCCAGTTTAGGGATAAACAAAAAGATAAACAGCAATGTAAAGATATGCACTAAACATTCAGTGGCTCCTCTAGACAGTATGTGCTGCAAGAGACTGAAAGAGGGAGAAAATAAACTAGTGAGAGCGGGCAGTGCCATGTCTAAAGCAGCGTAACTGTTCTATAAGTCCCTCTACTGATGGGAGAAACCCAAACCGACAGGGTTTTAAAAATTATATATGAAAAACAAGTATACAAGGGCATTCAGAACTGTTTATAAACTAGAATGATCAATTTCATCAAATAATCAAGGAACGGTGTTCAAGTCCCCAGGGGTCGGAAAATCTTGCATGAAAGGTTCTACGTGGACTGATTTTCATCCCAGTGGAACTTTCTTTTGTTTCAAAATCTGACTGCAAAACAAGTATTTTTTTTCTCCTTACTGAGGGAAATGTTTCTGCTTTTAATCATATCTAACAGTTAAGACAGGTTAAAGAAGAGAAAATGCTCCTTTATAATTATGGCGCTTATAATTACTGTGCGGCTTACAACATTCCCACTTATAAGGCATGCTACCTTTTCAAGTAAAGCTGGGATCTCGCTGGATATTAAGCTATTTACTGGCTTCCCTTGCATCTGGCACCCAGTGCCGGGCACACTATATAAAACTATAATCTGGGCTCAGAACAGAACAGAACAAAGGCCAGGGAAAGCAGAGTTACCATTATTATATTACTTAGAGTATATAAATAACCGAATTAGGTAATTTATGTGGTTTATACAAACTGAACTGTTGTTGGGCAAGACAAACCCACCTACTAGACAGAATATAAGAAGGTAAATGAAACCAAGCTACAGAGAGCGAGGCAATAATGAAAACGTGCTCTTCCCCAAATTTCCATCATGCCTATACTCAGTAGAATAAAATCAAAATGATCACAGATAATTCATAGAGCAACTGGAAAAACTGTCTCTCCACCAGCTGAGATTCTCCTTCCACCAATTTACTACGTGCCCCCGGCAACTACTTACCACTGTCCATCCCTTGACTCTTCACAAGTAGAGAAGATAACTGCCACTTACTAAGGTAATATAGTGTATCTTGGAAAATTAAATAGACAATTGACCTGACCTTATTGGTAAGAAAGGAATAATTTAGTTCATTGAGAGGGGTGCAAAGTATAAAATGCACTTTCTTAACTTGAACAAGTATCATTAAGGACTAACAAAAATTTTTAATTTCAAAGTACTTTGATTTGACCTATTTATTATCAAAATAGATACTAGCGATTATTTATGGCTCAGGTAAGGCACAAAAAAGAAGGCACTAGACTCAATAGTAAAACATTCTCAAAACCTGGATACTCATATAATTTAATTACGACTAAGATTAATATTTCTCTTAACTGTCTTCCTATCTCTAATTTTCAGTATAACATATACAAAAACTACAGAATTGATTATAACTCTCAAAATCCATAAAGTTTGGTTTACTTACTATCACAAAACAAATTTGCTACATGTCCTCTGATATGCTGATGAAAGATGTTCCTACAGGTATACAGGTGCTTATAATTTCTCCAAAATAACTGTCAAAGATTATAACTATGAGTGGGCACAAGTACAACAAGCTAGAGACAGCTAATATTCTCTGAGAAACAGCATGCATATATAACATAGGTTATGTACTGGCGTTTAAGGGAAAGAGCTTATTTGGTTTGAATGAGCTATTCAATGCCCAATGACTGTTGTTTATCTTGACTCATGGAATCGAGGCCTGGTGCATATGTCTAATTATGGTGCTAGAGATTGTTAGAAAATTCTGCTCAGGAATTTTGTTCTATAAAGGTTTATGTACACTCATACATGCATATATGGCAAATTTATTTTTTTAGAGTTTATATCGGAAATTTCTAGGGAAAATGAAGGACCAATTCTCCCCGGCTTATTAATGTACATGACTGAATAATATGTGGACATATATGCAGGTCCAATACAAAGTATAGTCAATTTGCAAAGGCACAATAAATTGAGTTAAATTAAATTACTGAAAGCATTTATTTGTGAAGAGAGAGACATTTATAACTTTGACTTTTAAATCACTGTTACAAAATTTATTTGCAAACTAATAGGAGAGGGTTTTATGAATCTAATAGTTCTGCTTTTACATAACAAGTAAGTATAAACTTTAATTCTACCAATTTATAGTGTTATAAAGGCTAAATAAGATGATTATTTAAAGTTGTATGTAAATTAGAACCATGATTTTTTTGTGTGTGTGGTACTGGGGATTGAACCCAGGGGCATTCTACCTACGAGCTCCACCCCCAGCCCTATTTTTTTTTATCCTTTATTTTGAAACAGGATGTCACTAAGTTGCGGAGGACCTCACTAAGTAGCTGAGGCTGGGTTTGAACCTGCGATCCTCCTGTCTCAGCCTCCCAAGTACTGGGATTACAAGCGTGCGCCATCACTCCTGGCTGAACCATGATATTTGTAATATTCCACTGTCAAGATTCTACTTACTAATTTGCAAATGGTGTGTTTTCTGCATATGGAACTTAACATGTGTTTATAACAAGTGTTTCAATGGCAAGGCATTGAAAATATTTTGCCTCTGGTAAAATGGAAAAATGAAAACTGTTACAAAGGACAAAAATAACTCAGAATGGAATTCGGAGACCGTCCAAATGGTTGTAAGTGGTCCTCATTCACTGAAATTAACAGTTGCTTTGCCCCTTCAATTTTTACCCTGTCTATCCTTTTCTTTAGATTACATTATGCACTCCAACCATTCTCCAACTTAGTGTTTATTAAACCTTAGTGTGCATACCAGTTATCTGGGAACCTTGTTCAAATACAGAATACTCTAGACCATTAGCTTTTTCCAGAAATTTACAAAATCTTAGAGACTAACCTAGACCCACGAGTGAGTTGTATGCATATTAAAGCGTGAGAATGGAAGAAAATATTTGTAGATCATATATCCAGTAAGGATATCATATATCATATATCCAAAATATATAAGGAACTCACACCTTGATAGCAAAACAAGAAAAAAAAAACAAATAACCCAATTTAAAAAATGGATAAAGGACCTGAATAGACATTTTTCCAAAGACATACAAATGGGCAACAGATATATAAAAAACTGTTCAACTACATTCATCACCAGGGAAATGCAAAGCAAAACCACAAGGATATCAACTCACACCTATTAGGCTGGATATTATTGAGATGTCAAAATATAATGTGTGTTGGCAAAAATGTAGACAAAAGTAAGTTGGTACAATCATTATGGAAAACAGCTCAAAAAATCAAAACTAGAACTACTATATGATCCAGCAATCCCACTTGTGAGTATAGAGCCAACGGAAATGAAATCAGTTAGGCTGAAGGGGCATCTGCACTCCCTGCTCACTCAAGTATTACTCACAATAACCAAGATCGTAAAACAACCCAAGCACCATTGGCAGGTGAATGGATAAAGAAGATGATACACACACACACACACACACACACACACACACACACACACACACGTGTGTGTACATATACACATGCATACACACAAAATGGAATATTCTTCAACTTAAAAAAAGAAGGAAGCCAGGCATGGTGGTGCATTTCTGTAATCCCAGTACTCGGGAGACTGAGACAAGAGGATTGCAGGTTCAAGACCAGCTTCAACAACTTAGGAAGACACTCAGAAACCTAGCAGGACCCTTTTTCAAAACAAAATAATAAATAGGGCTGCGGATGTAGCTTGGAGGCAGAATGCCCCTGGGTTCAATCCCCTGTAAAACACACACACACACACACACACACACACACACACACACCAAAAAAAAAACCCAAACAACAACAACAAACCAAGGAGAGCCTGGTGCAGTGGTGCATGCCTGTAATCCCAGTGCTTGGGAGGCTAAGACAGGAGGATTGCAAGTTCAAGGCTAGTGCACAGTAACTTAAGTGAGACCCGGTCTCAAGAAATAAAAAGGGGTGAGAGTTTAGCTCAATGGTAGAACACCCCTGGGTTCAATTGCCAGTACCACACATACACAGAAAAGGAAATCCTGTCATTTATGAAATACATGGATGAACCTTGAGGACATTATGCAAAGTGAAATAAATAAGATACAGATGGATAAAATACTATATGATCTTACTTATACGTAGTCTATTAAAATGCCAAACTCAGAGAAATAGTGCAGAGGGTGATAACCAGGGGTTGAGGATGGGGGAAATGAAAGGATGTTGGTATAAACCTTGTTATAAGATGAGTAAGTTCTAGAGACCTAATGTATAGCCTGGTGGCTAACATTTTTTTTTTAATTAGAATAAAACAGTTTGAGAAACACCACTTAACCAGCCAGCCGAGTTCCCTTCCTCCACATGGCAGAACTCCGTCCCAATCACGTGACTGTCTTCATTTTACACAAAACTTATGGGCTAAGAATTGACAGAGAAAATCTCAACATTTTCTCAGTAGTTGACCTCGTTTTTTGTCACAGAGCAAATAAAAGACAAGATATTGAAAATCTTTTACTTCTTCAGTTCAACAAACTTACAAACTCTAGTTTAGTGTGGTCTTCTTGTGAATCTTTAAACTCTTCCATGTATATAACTTCTTCTGCCTTTTGAACATTTTCAAAGTCTCTTCTCTCTTAAAACCAAAACCCTTTCTTGGACGTTGGTACAATAAGCACCACCCTTTCTCCTCCTCTTCATAGCTGGACTAATTGGAAGCGTTACTGTACTTACTTCCCTTCACCTCCTCGTCATCAATGACCTCCCTTGAGTCTCAGGACTCTACCTCCTTCTGGAATATTCCCTTGAGATTCTCTCTGGTTTTTCTCCTTTCGGATCCTCTCTCCTCAGGACCCTTGATGGATTCTTCTGCCCATACTTAAGTATTCTCATGTACCTGAGTTCTTTCCTATCAATTTTTTTCCCAGCTACCACACACTTATCCTGAAAGATATTATTCATTCCTGTGGCTTCAAAATGCTCCTTAAAACGCTGAGTTTTAAATCTCTCTTAAACCTGCCATGAAGGTTGGGATCTGGAACGTGCACCGCAAAGCATGCGTGAGGTAACGCAGACGTGTCCGAAGGCGGAGGCTGGCGAGGAAGTGGGGAAACAGGAACTCCTACACTGCTGGTGGGATTGCAAATTAGTGCAAACACTATGGAGGTCAGTCTGGAGGTTCCCCAAAAGACCAGAAATAGAACCGCCACATGACCAGGTATGCCGCTACTTGGTCTCTTACCAAAAGCATTAAAGTCAGAATATCATACTGATACGTGCACATCCATATTTATAGCAGCACAATTCACAATAGTCAAATTATGGAACCAACATAGGTATTCATCAGCAGATGAATGGATAAAGAAAATATGGTATATACATACAATGGAATTTTACCTAGCCATACAGAAGAACAAAATGATGTCATTTGCAGAAAAATGAATGGAACTAGAGAATGTGACACAAAGCTGGTCAACACACAAAACTCAATCATATTTCTGCATACTAAAAATAAACAACTGGGAGTCAAAATAAAAATAAGCAATAGCATATATAATACCTCAAAAATAATTACTTAAGTATAAACTTAAGATATGTGCAAGGTCTCTATGCAACAAACTATAAAACAGTGAAATAGAAGAACACCTAAATAAATGGACAATGTTCATGACTGGAGGCGCAGTGTTGTTAAGCTGTAAATTCTCCCCAGATTGATCTATAAATTCAAATTAATCCCAGCTGGATTATTCAAAGGTATCAACAATCTGGTTCTAAATTTTATATGGAAAGGCAAATGAACTAGAATAGCTAAAATGAATTTTGAAAATGAAGAACAAAGTAGGAGGACACACATTAGCTCATTTTAGTTCCTACAATGGAGTTAAAATAATCAAGACAATGTGGTTTGACAAAAAGATCGACCAAAGAAATACATTTTAAAAATGGACAATCCCAAGTGCTAGCAAGGTGCAGAACGCTTGAAACGCTCATATACTGTTCGTGGGAATACAACAGAGTTTAGGTCATCTGGAAGCAGTAGGGAATGCAGTTACTCTATGACTGAGCAGTTCCACTGCTAGAACGATTCTAGAGATGAAAACTTACGTTCACACAAAATCCTGTCCACGAATATTGATAGTGGCATTCTCCAAGCACAACTGGAAGCAATCTAAAACGTCCTTCAACGTGGATTGGCAAACAATTTGCATGGATGAACAAACTGTATTGCATCCAGATAGCAGGAAACCACCCAGCAACAAAACCAGGACAAACCACTGACATGGACCAATCTCAAAGCGTAAGCAGAGGAGGACATTCTCTAAAGATTGTATGCTCAATAATTACCCTCCTCTGATATTTGAGACATGGCAAAGGTATAGGAACAGATCAGTAGTTGACATGGGCAGATGAAAGAGGGTAGCAGCATGAAGGAATTCTTCTGAAGTAAATAAGAAATTGTGATTATGGTGGTGGTTAAACACTTCTGTCCATTTTAGAAACTCACAAAATTCAGTTACCAGCTCTGTGACCTTGGTCACGTGTTCTAACCTGTTTCTTAGTTTCTCATGGGTAGGATCAAGAATGGCAATAGCATTTATCTCATAAAGTTGTTAAGAAGAGTAAATGATTACACACACACACACACACACACACACACACACACACACACCATTCTTAAAGCGTAAGTTGGATATGCTAAACTTCTATTGTCTTGGAGACATCCGAGTGGATGCTTAGTTGAAGAGGTTAGAGCAAAAGTCCGAGCTGAGTCAAGCTCTGAACCATGGCTGAGGGCAGAAGCATGCATCTGGATGAGATGGAAGAAGAGGGGTCCTGGTGCCCAGCCCTGGTGGACTGCAACAGCTCAGGGTTAGGCACGGGACAGTATAAATGTAAGGAGCCAAGAGGGGACAGAGAAATGGAACAAAAGTAGGAACTACTGTGACATGTACAACAAAGTAAGAGGAAGAAGCACACAACGGCAGTGAGTGTTGCTAACAGATAATGGCAGAACTCATCGCTTTTCTCTTTTCCCTTTAGTAATATAATCTCTGAATTCAAACTGTACATCTAACCACTCAAAATAGAGGATATAGTTATTTGCAGCCTCTCTTAGAGCTGAATAGTAATCCTGTAGCTAAGATCAGCCAGTGAGATATAAATAATATATTTATGGGCTATAGTCACAAAGGGAGGGAATAAATTCTTTATTACCTCATTTCCTCATTCCTGTTGACTTGAGTAAGATCCCAGTTGAAATGACATTGTTTTTTTTTAACTATGTAGTCTAAAGATAGAAGTAATCTGAATTTCTGATACCATAGAATCACCATATTAATAGCTCAGTTGTCTTAAATTGTTCCTTTTAAAACATTTGAATTGAAGATGCAGCAGCCTCAGTATTTCAGAATTCACTAGAGCAGATTTATGAGAATGGGCATCTATGAAGAATAATGCGCAACACATTTTTAAGCAAGTGTATAAATGAGGGGTATACATAGTATACATTAATTATGAATTATAATTTATGTACATATTAATTATTAATTGTGATTTATGTATACATGAAAAGCATGTGATACTTTTTTAATGTTTGGAAGTTAGCTAGGCATGGTGGTGCACGCTTGTAATCCCAGTAGTTGGGAAAACCAGGACAGGAGGATTACAGGTTCACAGCCAGCCTCAGTTACTTAGTGAGGCCCTCTGCAACTTAGTGAGACCCTGTTTCAAAATAAAGAATTAAAAAAAAATAGGGCTGGGGGTGTAGCTCGGAGGTAGAATGTCCCTAGGTTCAATCCCCAGTTCCACAAAAATAAATAAATGATAAATAAATAAATAAAGTTTGGAAGTTATCAACAGCATTTTAAAATCTTTTATTTGGCTATTCTTATATATCACTCTCCATTTTGATGGGCTTTTAGCATGTGGGCTGAAGTAGAGAATTACTATTAAATAATTAGGTATGCTAATGATGGGAGAAATGAGGAAGGAAGAGAAACAGAACCACTGACCTAGAAATTAGACACAGGCCTAGTCTCTGGTGCCTATCTTGGCAGTTAAAGGTCTAACCATAACCATTTTTTTAGTCACTGAACCAAAACTTCAGTATAATTTTAAGCGAATTATTAGCTATCATAATTAAGTATGCAGAAATCCATTCATTAGCATAGTCAAGGTTAAAGTTACACAGTTGAGTTTTTATATTTTTTAATAACTTATATTAAAGAATAAAATAACAAGAACACCAAAACTCTCTCCAAATCTAAATTTTTAAAAACATAATGTGTTTTAAAAATAATCTTCCCTGCTTATTTCTTCAGTGAACGTTTTAGAAGGGAGTGAATTATCAAAAGCCTGATTCAAGTATCAGAAAAAAGTTTAAGCTGTGAGAATAAAATATAATAATTACTTACTAAATTTGTTTTCAAGTTTACCCTGTGACATTTCTCCCAATAATTTCCAGCAAACTACAGGAAAACGCTTTCTTTTTTTCAGACACAATGGATTTTTTTTTTGACTAAAGGCATTTCTGAACTAAATGCATGCAAAGTTCATAAACGGAAGGAAAAGCAAACACAGAGCTGTCATTTTTAAATTATATTCTTAAAAGGTTTAGAGGTATCATTTGTGGAACACAAAGAGATTTCCTTCTCAGCAGCATTCCAGGACATCAGACTTGCCTGCCTACCAACAGACAAGATTATACTTGTCTGGAATGTCAGCCAAGTATTTATACAAAGGCAGTTTTTCAGAATCTCCTTATTGTGAACACAAAACAGGAAATACAGTAATACCATCGGTGTATGTTAAACACTGTTTAGTATAAACTGTGCTTCTCCCGCAGCGAGCAGTAGGCTAACCTCCAAGAGGAGAAGGCGAAAATGAGAACTCTAGAACCACTAGTTGTGTGCAGCTGGGCTGGCCGGGGAAAAAGTTCTGGAAGAAAAACTAAACAAAATGTTAGAATTTGCCAAACTATGTTTTAGTTAGTATTTTACTATAGCTGCTACTAAAAACAAAGGACTCCCAAATTCATAAGGAAAAATACTTTCTATAAAAGTTAATGAAAGATAGCCCAATTAACAAAATTCAATTTAATAGAAATACTGCTTTTGAGGCAGAAAAAGCAAATTTTTATGTAAAGTCCACCCATTGAAAAAACAAAACAAAACACAATAAATAAATAAAAAACAAAGTATTTTATGTTCTAAAGCCAACTCCAATTTTTTAATATAAAAAGAAATAAAAAACCTGTTTACCTTCCATAGCTAAACATATTTAATACACTTACATAAACCTGCCAATTGAAGAGTTTTGAACTTCATTTACAAGTGGATTATAAAGTGCAGTCATTGTCCTGAGTAACTCTTATAGAAATAAAGCTTTATTTTCATAAGATAGTAGAAAAAACTTTGGTTTGACTGCCCTCTGCTGATATGAAATATTTACAATTATAAAAGTTGACTTGATAAAACTGATATTATCATTTGAAAATAATTACTTCTACTCAGATATTGATTTTACTATAGGCTCCATGAGAAAACTAAATATTTGAATCTTTGTCTTATTTTCATTTAATGAACAAATATTCATGAACATGTTATCTGAGAGTCATCAAAAATGATTTGATCTTTCTGACCTTACGACACAAGTTATCAGATGGATAGGAAAAATCTATAAGAGACAAACTACTAGAAAAAAAAAATCAAGAACTAAATTAAGTGGTATGAAAGAGAAGTAAGCTAGAGAAACTGGCTGAGCCAAATTAGTAAAAAGTAAAAAAAATAACAACAAAAGCCCCCAAACAAAAACATCGCCAAAAAGGTTGTAAAGACCGAGACAGGGCCGGGCGTGGTGGCACACGCTTGTAATTCCAGTACTTTGAAAGCGAAGACAGGAGGATTGTAGGTTCGAGGCCAGCCTCAGCAAACTAGTGAAGCCCTCAGCAACTTAGCGAGACCCTGTTTCAAAATAAAAAATAAAATGGGGCTGGGGTTGTAGCTCGGAAGTAGAATGCCTCTGGGTTCGATCCCCAGTGCCAATAAAGAAAAGAAAAGGAGAAAGGAGGGAGGTAGGGAGGGGACTGAGACAGCTGAGAAGTGATGGGAATGGTTTCCGGTGAGAGGAGGAGACCCAGTGAACAACGCCCAGGAGGGAATAATCGATGTGGCCTGTGCGGGGCCCGTGAGTACCAGAAGACATAACTGTTGGGAGAATTGGGCAGATGTTCAGGGAAAATCAAACGTAGTTGTAAGAGGATGTGGGGGGCAGCTCTTGTAAAGTAAAGAAGCCAGAATCAAGAGCTAGACTCGGTGAGGTGACGATGGTGTTCTCACGGCTCCTGAGCAGAGTCCAGTCCCTTGGTAAACATTCTTTCAGAAAGGGCACTATGTACACGATAACATCACAAAAAAATGAGAAAAACAAGGTATGAGCGTATAAACTGAAAGGGCAGTAAATTCATATGAATTTTTTATTGGTTAACAATAACAGACAAAACGGTGTCACTGGCACACGGAAGCTTTCTTATTAGCTCTTAATTATTATTGCTTTTTCTTAGAATTTCTCAGATGTTTTTGGACAAGGGCAAGACAGAAGATGTCAGAAAAGATAAAGGAAGATCATAGAATCTGGAAACTGTGTCAACGACCCTGTAGAAACTCAAATGCTATGTACTGCTTCCTCAACAGAAGTGGTTAATTTGTAGACTCCATCTCCATTGTCCTGACCAGTCCTCGAAATGACTAAGACAAGACTGAAATGGCCGGTCAGAGTTGATAAGTTCTGTGAGTGTGCAAAAGATGAAAATACTGGTCACTGAAGGTAAATTTCCCATAATTATAGCTTCAAAACACAACTGTGTGTACATGGAACCTTCATCATTATAATCTGGTCTAAAGCTCTGTAAACCCCGGCACTTCCAGCCCAGCAATTCTGGCAGGAAATGCTTTGACTTTCAAGAATAAGCAAGTTGGAGAATTAGAGGCAAACAAGGACTAAAATGGACCCAGCTCACACTATTCTCCTTTACCTTAATTTTTCATGTCTAACGAGAGAAAGCTAGGAGCCAGGAGAGCCCAGACCATTACTCCCTAGACCCTCCAGCCACGGTGGGCTAACTATCCTGGCTAGGCTCACCCTGCTCTGGCCTTCCCCACCCACCCACCCCTGGCTTTCTTGTCCTAAGTACATACCAAGAGTCAGTTGAGTCAGTTTCCATACTACCGCTTTCCTTTCTTCTCCTCATTAAAGGCATGTTTGGTAAGCACTCAACATAGCCAGACACCATAATAAGCACGGTGACACATCCCTGAACAAAGCATGGCTTAAGCTGGGTACAGTGGGACATGCCTGTAATGCTGGTACTGAGGGGGCTGAGGTAGTCCCACATAAAGGCAGAAATTCTAGTTTCACAAATTATTTAATATTGAAATTGTGTGATTTAAGTGCAGTATATAAGCCAATAAAAATGACTATTAAAAGAACATTACTATTTGTAAGAAAACAAAGTCAGATACTCAGGAAGCATTTAATAAAGGGGAATAAAACAACTATTAGTTTGGTGTAAGAAAATCAGCTGTAAAAGAACGAGGCCATTCAGAGTGCCACAGAGTATCTTAATTTTTCATTCTAATTTATAGAAGCAAACCCTGAAATCAATACAATGTGGTTTACATAAAAGATAATGTATAACTCCAATGAGCTGTTATTCTAAAACAAAAAATGACAAATTAGTGTATATTCGTGTTTCATGTTAAAAGTAAACTCATTAAACTTAGAATTGACCTGGAAACCCTGACACATGGGAATTACTGGTAAAGGCACGGAACGGGAGCGCTACTGCAGAAGTGTGGCCACATCAACAAAATGGTGAGCGCATGTGCTCTGGGCCAGCAAGCTCATTCTTACAGTAAACCTGCACAAGCACGCAGCGAGCCGTGGACCAAGGCTCCTCGCTGTGGTACTGTCAGTCACGGCAAAAGACTGGCCTCAGTCTACGCGTCCTATGACAGGAGTCTAGCTGCATGACTATGGTAGCTCTGTACCCATACATCCTACAAAAGGAAGAGGAAAAGACCCGTAGGCTGAGAAGAAATGCTCTTCAAGAGACAAAGCTAAATGGCAAAAGCAAAGTATGGAACACTGTACCGTGTCGGACATTTTATAAATTCGGGGAGAGACACGTGTGTATGCACTTGTCTGTCTGTCTCTCTCTGTATACATATGCTTGTATTAAAACCAACATTGTCAGGAGAAATAAGAGACTAATAAAAATAAGGTGGGGAGCTGGGCGTGGTGGCGCACACTTGTAATCCCAGTACTTTGGGAGGCGGAGACCGGAGGATCCAGGTTCACGGCCAGCCTCAGCTCTCTCTCTTTCTCCCTGTCTCTCTCTCTCTCTCTCTCTCTCTCTCTCTCTCTCTCTCTCTCTCTTTCTAGTGAGGCCCTCCACAACTTCGTGAGACCCGGTTTCAAAATAAAGTATAAAAAATAGGGCTGGGGGTGTAGCGCGGAGGTAGAACGCCCCTGGGTTCAATCCCCGGTACTGCAAAAAAATAATAATAATAGTAAGGTGGGGGAAACAAGGCTGACTGGAGATGTGGGAGCAAGGTATTACCATATATCTTTCAGCAGTTTTGATCTTTGAATCATAATACTCATTATCTATTCAAAATATCATCTTAGTAAAACATCCCTTAAAATGAAAAAAAAAAACAATAACAAAAGCAATATGCAGAATATAGGATAACACTGATTACTTTGGTTCCTCTTATTAGTGAGACAATTTATTTTATATACTAAAATCCCTAAGAGAGCATCAAACTTTGCATGCTTCAGAGACCTCTATCTGAGATCAAATTTCTTGTCTGTAGTTTTCACTACAGTAACCACATAGCTCTGGCTGATCCTGAGAAGAAAGAGAAGAAAAGAAACCCAAAAATGCTTTTTTGGTGGTGCTAGAATACAGATCTCCTGTCTGTCTGTCTCCACCAAAGAGACAGCTCCTTAGCCACGTAAACGACGGTGCAGTGACTTGCTCTGATTTGCGACTTGAAGCTTCCTTTTCACCCTCTTCTCCTTTACAGGAAACACAAGTCTTCTACAACATGTATTCAGTTAATAAACAGGGTGTGGGTAGCAGTGCAGATAGCATAATTGCTTAATAGACTGACTGCAATTTTTATATAGTAGGAATAAAAAGATGATTTCAATTTGCTCTCCTGTTTTAGTTTGGCACACTGGTAGAACACCATGAAATCTCTTTGGGGGCGAAATCCTCTACCCCATGTACTGAATACAAGAACCCTAAAGGACGCTCTTGGTACGGCAGCTTCCCAAGACCCCAACCTAGATCTCTAGAAGGTAATATAAACACTTTCTGTTGGTCCCTAACTCTCCCACTACTACGTCACTAGACATGTGTGTGTTTGTATGTGTGTGGTCACACATACAGCCTCCTACTGCAAATTACTATGACTGGGTAGAACAGGCTGACGATGGAGAGTCAGGAGCTCCACTGTGACATGAACAGGGAATGCCGACTCCTTACGCTGAGGTTCAGCAACTACCTAGTTAAAGGTTAGACAGCTCCTTTAACATTTGATAAGAATTCAATGTCAATACAAATTAGCAAATACCCACACGACAAGTTTAAAATAATCTACTTATTTTCTACATATGTTAACTGAAGACTAGACATTAAACAAATTACCCATACTCACATCTAAGAAATAAATCCAGAGCTCAAGCTCATGCATATCCTGCCAAGATAATTTTAGATATTGTGATTACTTTTATTACTCAAATGATTTAATACACCCAAACAGAAATAACTCTGTCCAACCCCATATTCTACTATGTGGAAGCTTCCTTTTATATCTGTGAAGGCAAAAAATAATATAAAACTTGTGTCCTTTTATGACAAAATAGGACTATTTTCCATTTCTCTGTATCATGAGACCACCAGGTGTCCAGGACCATTTTCTCAAGAATATCTATGTTTACAGCATCCATAAATCCCCAAATCTGCGCCTAAAGCCTCTTTTCCATTCGCAATTCAAACAAAGTCCCTATGAAACACTGTAAACATCAGTGGGGCTATTTATTTACTCATCAAAATAAAAACCCGTTCTTGAAAACAGGGTTTCTTTACCTGGGCAGCACTGAAAATTGCAGCTAATAATACTTTGTTGGGGCAGGTGTGCGTCTGTACGTTTCAGGGTAACTAGTCAGGTCCCTTCCTGGCCTCGGCCCCCTGGACGCCAAGAGCGTCCCAGCAGTGACAACCAGAACGTCTGGGGGCTGAGGGGTATTTAAAGCTGCCAGGTTGGGAACTGCTGCTTTAGAATAAGGTTGTTAAATCCCAATTATTAAAAAGCATTCAGAAAAGAATAGGTAATTGGCCTCCTGGATAGCAGAGACATTCACCATCCGAGGGGGAAGCTGGTTCTCATGGTTTATGTTTGGTTCACAACGTCTTTGGGGACTTTGTTGTTGTTTCTATAATTCTATCCTTCTCAACATTCACGCACAGTCAGACTCCTTACTGCTTTTTAAAAAGAAGCATGTCCCCGAAATAACTCTTGAATTGTCAGCGCACCGACCACTGGACCTACCCATGTTTTTCTTCTCACCTTTAACACAGATGACAAAATATAATCCATTCAAATCAGTGACGATGCTGAGGGAGGTGGAAATATATATATAAACTAAAAATAAAATCCAGGCAATCCGCGTTGTTTTAGTTATTGACAGCCCTGTTCGATTTTTCAGAACAATCACGCTCCCTAAAGACTGACCTGGTGAGGATTCTGCAAGCTGTTAAAAACTGTTCATAGCTGGATTTTTAAAAAAACTGGATATAAGGCTGCAGCATAATGAGGGCTATCGCTAATGCAGCGGGAGGTTTTAATCCCCGGGATTGTCCGGGTAAGTGCGCACAGGCTCGCGCTGACAGCGCGGATAATACAACTCAGTTCCAGGCCACAATGCTGTATTTGTGTTTGTTGTTTTTCTCCTAGCCTATCGGCAGCCTGACTCCATGGATTTGTCTGGAAAAAATGACAAACAGGAAAACAAGCGACCCTCACCATCCATCGACATCTTCTTCCCAGCAAAGACACCGGGCAAAGCTTCGGGAAAGACCGTCCTTTTGAATGCATAGTTATGTGTTTAGTACATCAAACGCAAACCAATGAAAATAAACATAAGGGAATGCACACGGTATTTATACAGAGCCTTAATTCCCTGAAATTCAAACACATAACAGAAAAAAGACAATAACAATCATCAAATATTTATAAATATGTGAAATGCAGTAAGTATGTGAATAACTCCCCAATAACCCCTATAGTTATATTAAATTGGTTGCAAACCATCTATGTACAGCTAATGACCATCTACATACAAGCTTTTTATGTCTATCTTCAAATTATCCCCCACATCCAAGAAATAGAGTTTGAAGATTTTATACAGATATTAACTTCATCAAAATTAAACAGCAGCAGGGTGTTGTGGCGTATGCCTGTAATCCCAGTATTTGGGAGGCTGAGACAGGACGATCTCAGTTTGAGACCAGCCTCAGCAACTTAGCAAGACCCTCAGCTAAGACCCTGATCCAAAATAAAGACTAAAAAGGGCCAGGAGTATTGTTTGGAGGTAGAATGCCCCCGGATTCAATCCCCAGTACCCTCCACAAAAAAAAAAAAAAATTAATTAGCAAATTCATTTTGGCAAAAACAAAAATATAAGGGGAAAAATCACATAAGAAAAATTAAATAGCGCTCCTGTGTCCTGAGGATACTAAAAGAAGGACCTTTAAGATTCTGGAAACAGAGCCAGGTGTGCTGGTGCGTGTTTGTAATCCTAGTACTTGGGAGGCTATGACAGGGACAGGATTGCAGGTTCGCAGCCAGCCTCAGCTACTTTGTGAGGCCACTGCAACTTTGTAAGATCCTGTTTCAAAATAAAGAATAAAATAGGGCTGGGGGTGTAGCTCGGAGGTAGAGTGCCCCTGGGTTCAATCCCCAGTACCACACACACACAAAAAAAAAAACAAAATTGGAAGATGTAACTTTAAAATGACAAAAAAGGAGGCATTTATCACTCCCTGGAATTAGCAAATCATTCCTTCTGTGTAACACTCTTTTCAGGTTATTCCGAAGCATGCCACGTTATGAAACTTTTAATTTAAAAATTATATAGTATAAATTTTATAAAACAAAATTTTTAAATGAAGTATAATCATCTTAATGTTAATCATAGCAATGCATGAGAAACGGGCATGCAACAGGATAAAGAATATGGTGTTTAGAGACAAGGAAGCCCTGCTCTACAGTACTTCCACTACTTATTAGTTCCTGATTCATGGCAAGCAATTGAATCTTTCAGCACCAATGTTCTCATCCTCATGATCGAAAAAAAAAAAAAAGAAATATAACTTTGTTTGCAGTGTTGTTAGGAGAACTATAGCTAGAGCAGTGCACAGTGCCGGGTATACTGTAAATGCTCAGATAAAAGTGGCAATAATCATTATTATCTCAGAGTAGTATTTATGAATTTTTCTGATTTTCCTCATTTGTTTAAAATGTAATACCTAAGGAAAAACCCTTGCATGAAATGCATAAAAATATATAATATTAATTTCCTGTGAATCTACCTCTAATATTCAATATGTGCGGTTGAGTTTTGTCTGGAATGCATTTTTACTGGTTTTCTATGAAGAAAATCCTTGCTGCTTAGAAAAACATTTAGCTTTTCTAAATGTGATCGTGAAATATCAACTCGTGGGAAGCTGGCTGCAGAATGCTGCTCTCCTTAGCAACTTTGCAGTGTGTAGGCAGAGGGATGGACGATCACCAGAGCACAGTCACAAGTGTGACTGAAAAAGGAGTTCTAACACAAACGACTTGACTGAACGCGAGTAAACTCTCATCCACAGCATTCCGCACGGCATCAGAACAGTCAGCACAGCTTTAATCCTAGTGTGCAGTTCTCCACTCAGTAAGTGTATTTCCAAACCACTAAAAATACTAATTTTCCCAATGAAGAACATATATGTATTTTTTTTGTGGCACTGGGGATTGAACCCAGGGGCATTTTACCTCCGAGCTACACCCCCAGCACTATTTTTTATTCTTTATTTTGAAACAGGGTCTCACTAAGTTCCGGAGGGCCTCGCTAAGTAGCTGAGGCTGGCCGCGAACCTGGATCCTCCGGTGTCATGCTCCCATGTACTGGGATTACAAGCGTGCGCCACCACGCCCGGCCACTGAAGGACATGTTAAACAGGGATAATGTAGCTCAGCAGATTACCTGCATTTGGATGCAGCAACATTGCAGCTCACATGTGAAAAGGAGGATGCTTTCCAAATGCAATACAAGAGCTAATAAGAAGAGCACGGCAGTCAGATTTCATTCAGACCAACTGCTACTGTGTGTTTTTAAGGTACTCGGATATATGAGAGAATACAACAGATAGGAACCTTTGCCCAGTGGAGCTTACACTGCGACCGGGGGGAAGACAGTAGTGAGCACTGTGAGGAAGTTACCTACATGGCAATTAACACTAGAGGAAAAAAGGGGCGGGGATTGGGAGGACCAGAGAAAAAAAAGGCTGAGCACTCCAGGGTATCATGTAAGTGATCCAGTCTTTTCATAGGAAGCTCAGTATTATTATTGCTCCAGATAAGTGTGATCTGTCATAGAAGTATTTCCTAGCTCTTATAATTACAATTAGCTTTTTGCAAGCTGTATTATAATTGGTAATGAAAGTCAAATGTTATTGTTGGGCATGTTTATTTTTACCTCTTTATCACCTAGCACATTGCATGACCCATAAAAGGTACTAAACAGGTATTTGGTCAATGACTCAATGCAAGTCAATAAATAAACAGCTCACCCAAATAGTTACATCACCACACATGCAAAATAAATATCAAATACTGGGAAACAGCTGAGGAGGAGGACGCTGCACCTCCAAGTGAGAAATTATTCCTAAAATAAAAGCAACATTTTCAATTAAAAAATTTATTTCATGTGTGCTCTATTTATGGTACTAGGGACTGAATCCAAGGGCATTCTACCTCCAAGCTACACCTCCAGACTTTTTATTTTTTGTTTTGAAACAGGGTCCAGCTAGGTTGCAGAGAGTCTCGCTATATTGCTGAAGCTGTCCTCGAACCTGTGATCCTCCTGTCCTAGCCTCCCAAATACTGGGATTACAGGATTATAGGTGTGTGCCACCATGCCCGGCTTAAATGAGCTTTTTTAATGGTCAAGTTTATCAAGGTAAATTTTACGTATTGTAAATTTTACTTTTTTTTTGCAGTACTGGGGATGGAATCCAGGGGCATTCTACCTCTGATCTATACCCCCAGCCCTATTTTTTATTCTTTATTTTGAAACAGGGTGTCACTAAGTTGTGGAGGGCTTCACTAAGTAGCTGAGGCTGGCCACAAACCTGCGATCCTCCTGTCTCAGCCTCCCAAGTACTGGGATTACAAGCGTGTCCACTGCACCTGGCCTCTTTTCTAGTTTTAAAGTACTGGTTTTGACACGAATATATAGTCCGGTAATTACCACGACCATGAAGATATAAGAAAGTTCTATCATCCCCAAAGGTTATTTCATGAAACTTCATGGCAAATTCCCCGAGTAGCACACTGACCTCTGACTATGTAGCCCTGAGTTTTCCAGAGTGTCAACTAAATGGAATCAGTGTGTATATTGTACAGCCTTTCATGTCTAGCTTCTTTTATTTAGCATAACACATTTGAGATTCATCCTGATTTTGCATATATGAGTGATTTATTACTTTTTATGGCTTTTCACTGTATGCACATGCCACAATCTATTCATCAGGCGGTAGATATTTTGATTGCTTAAATGATTATGAATAAAGTCGTTATAAACACTTATTTACAGGTCTCTGCATAGACAAATGTTTTCATTTCTCTTGGGTAAATACCTACCAGTAGGATTGCTATATAGTAGGGTAAGTATGTATTTAATTGTATAAATTCCTTGAAACCATTATTTTTAAGTAAATTATACAATGCACACACAAATTTCAACTATTACTTTTGGAAGCAAAGTTAGTTCTACTCATGTCCTTAAGGGGCTCTGTGGATGGAGGGGAACTTGGAGAGGCCACAGGACCTGCTCCCAAAGCATTCCAGGTGAGCACCGCCACCTTGTGGCAAGGAAGAGCAACCGCAATGCCAGGTTCATTGTGGAACAGACACACAAGAGGATGAGTCAGTGAGATCCAAGAGCCACTTTCCCAAATGTGTTCTGATGCATTTGTCACTAAAGTAGTGCAGACCGAGGAGTTTAGACTACTCGTGTTTAATGATTACAATGCATTAAAAATTATATGTATTCAAATTAGATTAAACACATTGTAAAGAAAGGATTAAGCCGGGCGTGGTGGCGCACGCTTGTAATCCCAGTACTTTGGGAGGCGGAGACCGGAGGATCCAGGTTCGCGGCCAGCCTCAGCTCGCT
>PVJS01031436.1:0-17959 GCA_004027185.1 Glis glis | reverse complement strand
ACTTCCTCACAGTCATGGATTGGTGGCTCCTCGCTGAGTGGCAGTAGAACGACTGGATTTAAGGAATGCACCACCTCCAACTGTACACAAGAGTTCTCACACAGTAAGCCTTGGTATTTTGTAAGCCTGGCATTGGTTAACCAATGGTGCACTTTAGAGTTCATGAGTGAGAATACAGAACACCTTTACCAGTAGTCTCTGTCCTAAAGTTAGCTTGTCTGCTTCTGGGATGAGAAGATCAGTTGCTGCCAGGGCCCGCAGGCACGGTGGCCATCAGGCAGTGACATTGTCCAGTTGCTTCAAGAGGTAAGCGACTGGCCGATACCAAGACCCAGTCTGTTGAACCAGAACCCCGACTGCTGTTTTCTTTCTAAGACAAAGTGAGAGGCTTTTCTAGGTCTGGGAGCCTTAAGACAGGGGTGGTTAGCAGTTGCCCTTTAAGTTGTTGAAAGGCCCATTGTTGTTCTTCCTCCCACACAAAGGGGTCTTCATCTCCCCCCCTTTGTGGATTCGTAAATGGGTTTTGCTGTGACAGCAAAGTTTGGAATCCAGATGCAACAGAACCCTACTGCTCCCAGAAATTCCCAGAGGGCTCTCCAGTTGGCAGGTACAGGGAGAGGTCGGACTGCCTCTTTTCTCCCTGCCCCCAACAGTCTTTTTCTCCTCTAGATGGCGAATCCCAGATACTTTACTTTTTGTTGACAGACCTGGGCTTTTTTTCTTAGAAACTTTGTAACCACAGTGTCTTAGGAGGGTGAGCAGCTGGCCTGTTCCTTTGGCACAGCCTTCAAGAGTCTCCTTTCCAAGGAGGAAGTCATCAAATATTGAAGGAGGGTGCAACCCAAGGTGCGGGAAGGCAAAGACTTGAGGTCATGGGCCAGGGCCTCTCCAAAAATAGTGGGGGAGTTGTTATACCCTTGGGGCAATTGAGTCCAGGTGAACTTGTTTTTGGTTCCAGTTTCTGGGTCCTCCCATTCAAAGGCAAACAGTTTTTGGTTCACAGGAGCCAGATGATGCTGAAGAATGCATCTTTTAGGTCCAGCCTTGTGAACCAGGCTGCAGTGGCTGGGAGCAAACTTAGAAGAGTGTATGGGTTAGGCACTGTGGGGTGTAGGGTGACTGTGGCTTGGTTGGTGACCCACAAGTCCTGCACTGGTCGGTAGTCTTGGGTTCCCGGCTTTTTGACCTGCAAAAGTGGAGTGGTCCACTGGGACTGGCACGATGTGATAATACCATGTTGTTGCAGTCTCTTTAAATGGGACTGGATTCCCTCCGGGGCCAGCCACGGAATTGGGTACTGCCATCCCAGGTGGATTATCTTCGGCCCATACAGTGGGCCACTGGGCTACTACCTGTAGGCTGATGGAACCCCCCTTTTTGCCCCTCAAACAGTCTCTACTCTTCTTCTTGGGGCATTTTCATGAAACAAATTAGCTGAGAGGTTGGCATTGACAACTTTATTTTACCCTCTGAGAAAGTGTTGGTATCTCTGAGTTTGTTGAGAAAGTCCCAGCACAGCAGTGAAACGGGACAGTATGGCATATATAAGAATTGGTGAGCCGGGCATGGTGGTGCACACTTGTAATCCCAGTACTTGGGAGGCTGAGACAGGAGGATCGCAGATTCGTGGCCAGCCTCAGCTACTTAATGAGGCCCTCCACAACTTAGTGAGACCCTATTTCAAAATAAAGAATAAAAAATAGGGCTGGAGATGTAGCTTGGAGGTAGAATGCCCCTGAGTTCAATCCCCAGTAACACACACACACACACACACACACACACACACACACACACACACACATACACACACACACACAATTGGTGAATAGCTTTTCTTCCCTCTAGGGTGCATTTGCAGGGGGTGAAAAATGTCTGTGGGGAGGCTTTTCCTGTTGCCCCAATTATGTTGACATGTTGGCTAGTGAGGGGCGCTACTGGACTGGAGACCACTGAATGTTCTGCCCCAGTGTCAACAAGGAACTGGAGATTGCATCCCCTTCCACCTACTGTTATTTGAACCATGAGCCCCTTGGAGGCTTTGGGTCCCCATCCTCTTCAGTCATCAAACAAACCAGCCTGGCTGACTGGTAGGAGAGGAGCTGGGGAGGGTCCTGATGACTCCTCATGGGACTCTTGACCTTTTCTAGGTCATTCATTCTTCCAGTGCCCAATTTCCTTGCAGAATGCGCATTGGTCACAGTGGAGAGGAGTCCTCCTTTCTTTGGGTGGCCCTGGGTGTCGGGGACGAGGGGACCCTTGACCTGTTGGTCTTTGGTTTGGCTCGTCACGGAGCGCTGCACTCCATGCTGCTGCTGAGATGAGGTCGGCTTTTTGTCACATTTTCTGATCTACTTCTCATTTTCTTCATTATCACAGTTGATGGAAACCTTGTTTGCTACCTCAAGGAGTTGGGAAGCATTCATTACAGCAAATTCTTCTAGCTTCTGTAGTTTGCGACAGATGTCACTAGCGCTCTGACTAATGAAGGTAGTGTTAACCATTTGCTGGTTTTGGGGTTCTTTAGGGTCAAATGGAGGCACTGGGGCTCTCATCAGGCTTCTGAAGGACCTCCCCAACCTTGGCAATGTTGGTGGCCTTGGAGCCCCCCTTTCTTAGTTCCTGGAGGAGGGCTTCTTGGTATGCCTCCAGTTTTGCCATGTCTCTGGGATCATGTGGGTCCCACTGGGGATCTGCATTCCTCAGCATAAGCCTGGGGGTTTAGGATTTCTGCTGGGGCATTTTCCTCAGCCCAGTGGAATGCTGCTTGTAGAACGCGGCGTCTTTCTTCAGTGTTGAGAAGTCAGGAGAAGCTGGCGACAATCAGGCCAAGTAGGATTGCGTGTTTGGAAGATGAACTGGAAGAGGTCAGGCAGGGCCTGTGGCTTCTCAGTAAGAGGGAGTATGATGTCTCCAGTTTAGAAGATCTGTTGTAGTAAAAGGTTGATACACAAACGTAGGTGGACTAGGCTGTAGCTGTCCATGTCTGTCCACGGTGGGGACCCCCTGAACCTGCCTGAGAGGAAACTGGCCACAAGATGGCAGTAGAGTTTCTTGAACAGGGTTTTTACGAGGCCGACTACGAGGCGGTAAATTCCAACTAGGTCTTCTCAATGCTGGTGCTGGCAGCGGTGGGGATAGTGGTGGTGGTGGAGGGGAGGACTCCTCTGAGGCCCAATCAGATGTTGCTGTGGGGCTGGCACAGGAGGATGGCAAAGTTGGGGTCCCTCTTGCCGGACTGGATGTCTGGGAGATGGGCTAGGAGGTGGTGATGGGTGAGGAGGTGCCGGTGGGGCTGGCAGCTGCTGTGGTGTCTGGGAGACATACGGTGGTGGTAGGTCTGGTTCCTCTGAAGGACTTTACAAAATGGGTGGTAGTTGGGCTTCACCTGGTTGCTGCCTCCAATGTCCTGACTCACCACACTAGAGTCCTGCCTTTTGGCGACTAAGATCTGGGAGATTGGACCTCACCGCCATGGTGGTGGAGGGGTTCTGAACCAACTGGAGCCAAGTGTCAATGTAAGGGAAATGGTTCGAACGTTCTGGGCTGCCTGTGACTTGATCCCAAATGTGTCGGGTGACGCCTAGATCTAATGAGCCTTTTTTTTTTTTTTTTTGCGGTACTGGGGATTGAACCCAGGGGCGTTCTACCTCCGTGCTACACCCCCGGTCCTATTTTTTATACTTTATTTTGAAACAGGGCCTCACGAAGTTGCAGAGGGCCTCACTAAGTAGAGAGAGAGAGAGATACAGGGAGAGAGAGAGAGCTGAGGCTGGCCGCGAACCCGGATCCTCCGGTCTCCGCCTTCCAAAGTACTGGGATTACAAGCGTGCACCACCACGCCCGGCTCTCTAATGAGCCTTTTGATGGGCAATCTTCTCCAAAGGCTAGCCATTCCACCTCACACAGAGTGTACAACCTTCCTGGGTTAGCTTGAATTTATAATCACCCGTATAAGCCTTTCCAAATTTCCTGGTCATGAGGTCTAGTGGAGTAAGCTTACTCTGTTTCCCTCCCATTCCTGCCTAGAGAGTCCAGACTAGTGCTGGGACGCCTAAAACAGATAACAGACAGCACTCACTTTGTTCTTGCCCAGCTGTCCTCGTGGAGGTATTTTAGCTGTCCTTGGCATAGGTCTGACCTGCTCTGGTCAGACCAAGGACTACTTTAAGTCCTTGCTGGATTGCCACTTAGCTGTTATGTGATAGCCCTGGATCCTGGCAGTAGACTCAACACTCACTTCAGCCCTGTGAGGTGCAAACCAGAGTCTGACCTCGATGTCAGTCTCAGTCACACACTCACACTCACCATTCACACACACCCAACCCAAGTCCTGAGCTGAGTTCCGGTTTCATGTCCCTGGACACTACTCAGGGAGTTCCCAAGGAAGTGATCAGCCCCCTCTTCCGCTATTCTGATAGCAGGACCTGACAGCCCCGGGGCAGGGCATAAGCCCTGGATAAGGACCTGTTCTGTCTCTGGCCTAAGCCCTCAGCAGTTGTAAGCCCCAGAGTTGACCACCTCTGGGAGAGCCCCCTGCCCCATGGTGGCAAAAAGGTCTCTGGTGCGCTCAGTGGATTGACATCTACGACTGGGAAGGCTGACTCCCAACACATAGACCGGAGGAGGCAAAACACCCTAGGTCCTATCTCCGGGACCAGCCCAGCCCAAAAGTGCCTCCTGGCTGGCTCTGCCAAAATTTTGCAGAAACTAAGTCCCAGAGACAAGAGACAGTGGTCAGAGTTGGCTAACAGGTTACTATATTCACCGGTGAAAGCTTAGAAAGCAAAGCTTCGGGTCTGAGCCCCGAACTCAGAACAAGTTCTCTTATACATTCAGTCATCTATTTTTAGAGGGGAGGGGTAAGCATAAGATTTATTTTACATACCGCAAGCGAGATACAGAAGCAAGGCCGGGCGTGGTGGCGCACGCTTGTAATCCCAGTACTTGGGAGGTAGAGACCGTAGGATCCGGGTTCGCGGCCAGCCTCAGCTACTTAGTGAGGCCCTCTGCAATTTTGTAAGACCTGGTTTCAAAATAAAGGATAAAAAAAAATGGGCCGCGGGTGTAGCTCGGAGGTAGAATGCCCCTGGGTTCAATCCCGGTACCACCATCTCTCTTTTTCTATCAGTTCTGTGCCTTATCTTGCAAGCTGCATGGGGAGGCTCTGCTTGTTAACTCTGAGGGGGCCTGTGAAGAAGCTATATTCTTTTATCTTATTTCTAGGCTTCTAGCCAAGGGACATAGCTGGGCTCCTACCTCAGGCTGGACCTGCTGTTGCCCTCTCACTCCCAGGTGGAGCTAGGCAGAGGGATAAAAGAGGCTGGGATTCGCTGATTGGACCAACTTGGGTTACTGGCTAACTGTGAATCAGTCACATGCTGGAAGGGTGAGTTACCCTGCTTGACTTAGACCTGAATCTCACCTATCTCCTGGAGACCCACAGTTCTCTGGAGAAGAGCTGTGGTCAGAAAAAGGGGGACTGGCCAGGCATGGAGGCACATGCTTGTAATCCCAGTACTTTGGGAGGCAGAGACCGGAGGATCCGGGTTCGCGGCCAGCCTCAGCTGTCTTTTTCTCTCTCTCCCTGTCTCTCTCTCTCTCTCTCTCTCTCTACTTAGTGAGGCCCTCCGCAACTTCGTGAGACCTGGTTTCAAAATAAAGTATAAAAAATAGGGCCGGGGGTGTAGCCTGGAGGTAGAATGCCCCTGGGTTCAATCCCCAGTACCGCAAAAAAAAAAAAAAAAAAAGAAAAGAAAAAGGGGGACTGGCTGGGCGTGGTGGCACACACCTGTAATCCCAGTATTCTTGGGAGGCTGAGACAGGAGGGTTGCAGGTTCAAGGCCAGCCTAAGCAACTTAGTGAGACTCTCAGGAACCTAGGAAGACCCTGTTTCGAACAAAAACTCAAAAGGATTGGGTCTGGGGGTGTATCTTGGAGGTAAGAATGCTCCTCCTGGGTTCAATCCCCAATGCCACACACACAAAAAAGGAGGTGGGAAGCCAGGCATGGTGGTGCATGCTTGTAATCCCAGTACTTGGGAGGCTGAGACTAGAGGATCCGGGTTTGCGGCCAGCCTCAGCTACTTAGTGAGGCCTCCGCAACTTAGCGAGACCCTGTTTCAAAAATAAAGAATAGAAAATAGGGCTGGGGGTGTAGCTCGGAGGTAGAATGCCCCTGGGTTCCATCCCCGTACCGCAAAAAAAAAAAAAAAGAGGGGGTGGAGACAGGATCCTAGACAGGCCCAAACAACAGACATCTGCTATAATTGCTTCATTTATTGATGATTAGTTTTTTTAAAAAAAAATCCATGATGAATTATAAAAGCAGCTAAAATGATTGGTAGCTATTGTTGCACATTACCCTAAAATTTATGGCTTAAAATGTCCACAGCTTCTTATAATGTTTTAGGTTGGTGGGCGGTTCCTTTGCTGATCTCCCTGGGGATCACTGATGGGGCTGGATTCAGCTGGTGGGTCAGCTGGGCTGGAAGGTCCCAGACCGGCCTTGCTTACCTGTCAAGCAGTTTGTTGTGGCCCACTGGACGGTGACCTCCCGTCCTGAGTGGGTTGGTCCACGTCCAGTGGCAGTGTCGTGGCCCCCCTCCAGGAGAGCACACTGAAGCCGCTGGGCGCAGGAGCTTACACACTGTCGCTCCCACACGTTCTAATGGCCAAAGCAAGACAGGGGATAGTCAGGCTCAAGGGCTGAATCGACACACTACCTTTTAATGAGTGGAGCTACAAAATACTGCGGCTTTATCAGTCTGGACAGCTATTTTTCTGAGTATAGCTATAACCCCATCTGACAAGTTGTGACATGCCTTGCTCTTACTGTATCATTTTATTCATAGCTAATGACTTTTGTTGTTGACCAAGAGAATTGTTACCAGGCAGAACCTTTAGTGCTAGGGGCAAGGGGTTAGGCTCTGTGGCTTTCTCCCTCCCAAATATTCTCCCAGTTAAATTGGCAGGAAAATAGGTTTTATTCAAAGCCAGTTTGGAAGGAGGATAGAGGAGACTTTCTTGTTTCACATCTCCATCTTCAGAGAACTCAAGGGCAAGGGAATCTTTTATAAGAGAAAAGGTGGGGAAATGGACAAAAGATAGGAAATATATATAGCAGATTTAGAGAGCCAGAGGACCTGTCCATCTCAGCCAGGTCTTAGCTTTCTTGGCACCTATGATGGGGGGAGGGCAGTCTTCAGCCTTTACTATCAGCCTGAGGAAATTCCGATGCAGAAAAAAGAATTATCAGAAGCTTTCAATTTTAGAGGGAGTCTGTTTCAGAATGACTTCAGTTTGTAAGTGATTACATTTTGTTTAACTGATCATTTTACTATTTTTCATGGTGTTAAATGTTATGTGTCCTGTTATTTTGGAAATTATGTTTTCTGTAGTTTAGTATATGATTACATTTTTTGGCGGTACTGGGGATTGAACCCAGGGGGGTTCTACTTCCGAGCTACACCCCTGGCCCTAGTTTTTATCCTTTATTTTGCGGTACCGGGGATTGAACACAGGGGCGTTCTACCTCCGCGCTATGCCCCCGGCCCTATTATTTATGCTTTATTTTGAAACCGGGTCTCACGAAGTTGCGAAGGGCCTCACTAAGGAGAGAGAGAGAGAGAGAGAGAGAGAGCTGAGGCTGACCGCGAACCTGGATCCTCCGGTCTCCGCCTCCCAAAGTACTGGGATTACAAGCGTGCGCCACCACGCCCGGCTTTTATCCTTTATTTTGAAACAGGGTCTCACGAAGTTGCAGAGGGCCTCACTAAGTAGCTGAGGCTGGCCGTGAACCCAGATCCTCTGGTCTCCACCTCCCAAGTACTGGGATTACAAGCGTGCACTACCACGCCTGGCCTATGATTACCTTTTTATGGTACCGGGGATTGAATCCAGAAGCGTTCTACCTCTGAGTTACACTCCCAGCCCTATTTATTTATTTATTTATTTATTTATTTATTTGTTTTGTGGAACTGGGGATTGAAGCCAGGGGCATTCTACCTCTGAGCTACACCCCTAGCCCTATTTTTATTTTTTGTTTTGAAACAGGGTCTCACTAGGTTGCTGAGAATCTCACTAAGTTGTTGAGGCTGATTTTGAACCTGCAATCCTCCTATTTCAGCCTCCCAAGTATTAGGATTACAGGAGTGTGCCACAACATCCAACTTATTTTTTTTTATTTTGAAACAGGGCCTCACTAATTTGCTGAGACTCTTGCTAAATTGCTGGAGTATAATTTACTCTTTCATTTTTATAAAACGTTTGCTAGCTGGGAAGTAAATTTGACCCTTTTATCTGCCAGGGTGATGCAAATCTTAGGCCACCTAAGATTCAAGAACTGATTCCCTGTGGGATGTCTTTCTATAATTAAGCCAATGACCAATTCAATAAAGCCCCATGCATAATCGTGATGTTGAATAAGATGCATTAGTCAGGGTGGTTCAGACCCTGAGAAGTCTTGAACTACTGTGCACATCTTGATAGCTAATTAGAAAAAAAAGGTGTTTCTGCCCAGAAACCACAGAAACAAGTGAGCTGAGAGGCATTAGTTATGGGAATTAAAATAAAAGGCATCAAGCTTTGCATTTCTGATTACATATTCAAATCATACAATTACAGTGTATAAAATCAATTTTTTACTATACTCATAAGTAGCAATTAGACATAGACTTTTAAAATTCAGACGGTATTTGTATTAGATTAAATTCCTCCTCTTTCCCCCCAGTCCCAGAAAAAGATCTGACTGGGAGACTCCTGCCTGTGGCTCCTTTCTTCCCCAAAATAGCTCAGTTATAACCTATGCACTGGCAAAGAAATGAAGAGGTATCTATCTCCCTTCCCATGTGTCATTTTAGGTCCATGGTTCTGGTCTTCAAAGTTCCTCATATTTTGTCAAGGAGAATGACAGCAGAACAGAGGAATGGGAGACAAGTAGGTAGAGGAAAGATTAGTGTTTTTTTTTTGCGGTACTAGGGATTGAACACAGGGGCATTCTACCTCCGCGCTACACCCCCGGCCCTATTTTTTTATGCTTTATTTTTGAAACCGGGTCTCACGAAGTTGCAGAGGGCCTCACTAGGTAGAGAGAAAGAGAGAGAGAGAGAGAGAGAGAGAGAGAGAGAGAGAGAGGAGAGAGAGAGAGAGAGAGAGAGAGAGAGGGATAGATCACGCGCGCGCGCGCATGCAAGCTGAGGTTGGCCGCGAACCCGGATCCTCCGGTCTCCGCCTCCCAAAGTACTGGGATTACAAGCGTGTGCCACCACGCCCGGCTTTTTTTCTTTATTTTTATTTTTTACCAACGTTGGTAAGTACAAAGGGCCTGGAAGCAATGAAAATCCCTAGCACACAGACTGTGGTGTCTAAACACCATCCCCTACTAAAAAGAACCAAGGTTTCCTTGAAAATGATGGATTCAGGTCTACAAACCAAGCCTGGAACATCTTGCTTTCAAATGCAAGGCCACGCTCCAAGACCCACAGGGATGTGTTAAAAGCATATACGAGCTAAGTTGGAGGCATTCCTATGGGGGTAAATTGGGAACAATTTGAGCATAAAGAATTATGACAGTAATGGATGATAAAACATCTAATAAAAATAGTTTGAGTCTTAGTGGCTCCCACACTCCCTGCAGAAAAGAATCGCGATAACAATAATAATAAATGTAGAAGAAATGATAAAACTAGAAAATTGCTTTTTGGCAAGAAGTTTTGTTACAATTGATTCAGCAAAATTTGTCAATTAATGCTAAACCATTGAGTGATAGTTGTCGAGAAAGGATATCACTCTGTCTCAAAGTGTCACCTCAAAGGGCAAAGAGGAAAAAGGATTATCTCAAGAAAGAAATCTAGTAGATGCCAATTTAACCAAATGATCAGGCTTTACCACCAATAACAGGACCAGCTGACGCCATGTGTCTCTCGATGAAGGGCACATTGCCTAGAAGCACCTTGCCAAAGATGTTTAACTTAAACCTAGTCATGAGGAATCAACTGAAAAATACAAATATAGTGTTATTCTGCAAAACAACATGCTCGTATTCTTAAAAACATCAATATCAAGAATAACCAAGAGAGGTAAGGGAAACCATTCTGGGTTAAATGAGACGAAAGAGACCTAACAACTAAATGTATCTTTGAGCATTGACTGATTCTTGCATCAGAAAAGAAGTATAAAAAAGGCATAATTGGGGAAACTTAAACTGTTCATAAGTTAAATAGCAACATTAAAGCTGGGCATGGTGTTGCACACCTGTAATCCCAGTACTTGGGAGGCTGAGACAGGACCATTGCAGGTTCGAGACCAGCCTTAGCAACTTAGTGAGACTCTCAGCAACCTAGTGAGACCCTGTTTCAAAATAAAAAATAAGGCTGGGGTGTTTCTCGGAGGTAGAATGCCTCTGGGCTCAATCCCCAGTTCCAATAAATAAAGAAAAACGTAATAGCACATAGATCCATTATGTTTACTTAAAACTCTTATAACATATATGAAGAAATAGTCACAATGATTTAACCAGCTTTCCCCCCCCCAACCTTTAATTTTAATTAGTTTTAAGCCTTCAGAAAAATTGAAATAACACTATGGCATGCAGCCAGATATCCTTCTAAAGTTACCACTTGTTAATATTTTGCCTCTTTCGCATTATCACTTTCTCTATATTTATATGCACACGCACACAAGCTTCTACACAATTCTGGGGGCTAAATTATCTGAACATTAGTTTGGGACACCATGACATTTTATCTCTAATAACTTCAGCGTGTAGCTCTAGAAAATAAAGACACGTTGCCTATACAACCACCTACATTATTGCAATTAAGAAATTTAACATTGCTTTTGTGTGTGTGTGTGTGTGTGTGTGTGTGTGTGTGTGTGTGTAGTACTGGTGATTGAACCCACGTGTGTTCTGCCTTTGAGGTATACCCCCAGCCCTTTTTATTTTTATTTTGAAACAGGTTCTCGCTAACTAAGTTACTGAGGCTGGCCTCAAACTTGCAATCCTCCTGTCTCAGCCTCCCCAGTACTGGGATTACAGGTGTGCACCATTGCGCCTAGCTCATTAATTTTTTTAAAATAGCTTTTTTGTAACTCCCATTTTTAAAAAGTTGAATAATAGAGGAGATATCACACTACACAAAAACCAAACCCATACCATATGGATATTTTATTTTATTTTGGTAGTGGGGATTGAACCCAGGGGAATTTCTTTAGTTACACCCCCAGCCCTATTTTATTTTTTTTAATTTGGAAATAGAGTCTTGCTCAGTTGCTCTCTCTCTCTCTCTCTCTTCCTCTCTGTCTCTGTCTCTCTCTCTCCCTCTCTTTCTCTCCGCCTCTCTCTCTTTCTCTCTGTCTCTCTTCTTCTCTCTCTCTGTCTCTGTCTCTCTCCCTCTCTCTCTCTCTCTCTGCCTCTCTCTTTCTCTCT
Source organism: Glis glis (assembly GCA_004027185.1). Lineage (NCBI taxonomy): Eukaryota > Metazoa > Chordata > Mammalia > Rodentia > Gliridae > Glis > Glis glis. The sequence continues at coordinate 6,535 of PVJS01031436.1, read as the reverse complement.
CTCCACCTCTCTCTCTCTTTCTCTCTCTCTCCCTCACTCCCTCTCTGTCTCTCTTTCTCTCTCTCTCCCTCCCTCCCTCTCTCTGTCTCTCTTTCTCTCTCTGTCTCTGTCTCTTTCTGTCTCTCTTTCTCTCTCTCTGCCTCTCTCTCTCTACCTCTCTTTCTCTTTCTCTCTCTCTGTCTCTCTTTCTCTTTCTCCCTGCCTCTCTCTTTCTCTCTCTCTCTCTTTCTCTTTCTCTATTTCTCTCTCTCTCCCTCTCTGCCTCTCTCTCTCTCTGCCTCTCTTTCTTTCTCTCTCTCTTTCTCTGCCTCGTTCTCTCTCTTTCTCTCTCTCTGCCTCTTTCTCTCTCTGTCTCTCTTTCTCTCTCTCTCCTTGTCTGCCTCTCTCTCTCTCTCTGCCTCTCTATCTTTCTCTCTCTCTCTCTGCCTCTATCTTTCTCTCTCTGTTTCTCTCCCTTTCTCTCTCTGCCTCTCTTTCTTTCTCTCTCTGCCTCTCTCTCTCTCCCTCTCTCTCTCTCCCTCTCTCTCTCTCTCTCTCTCTCTCTCTCTATCTCTCAGCATAGTCCATGCGCTCTCCCTCTCTCCGCCTCCTGCTGCCCGGTCCTGAGATCCGCGGTCCCTGGCTTCACATGGACTAAACCCAAAACCATAAGAAAATAAATCTTGCTGGGCGTGGTGGCGCATGCTTGTCATCCCAGTACTTGGGAGGCTGAGACCAGAGGATCCGGGTTCGTGGCCAGCCTCAGCTACTTAGTGAGGCCCTCCGCAACTTAGTGAGACCCTGTTTCAAAATAAACAACAAAAAATAGGGCTGGGGGTGTAGCTCAGAGGTAGAATGCCCCTGGGTTCAATCCCCGGTACTGCAAAAAAAAAAAAAAAAAAAAAAAAAAAAAAAAAAAGAAAATAAATCTTTCCTCTAAGTTATGCAGTGAGGTCTTTAGATCATGGCTGTGAGGATTCTGACTGGCTGTCCTGCGAAGCAGCAGGAGCCACCAGAGGTAGCCGTCTGATCTTGGACTTCCCAGCCTCTGAAACCAAGAGTCAAAATGATTCTCTTTTCTTTATTAATTACCCAGTCTCAGGGAGAGAAAATGGACCAAATAACATCTTTTTAAAAATTAATTAATATAAGAGACTTTACCTTTTGGAGAAATTTTGGGATCACAGCAAAACTGAAAGCTGCACCCCCCAGCCCCATTTTTTATCCTTTATTTTGAAACAGGGTCTCACTAAGTTGCGGAGGGCCTCACTAAGTAGCTGAGGCTGACCACGAACCTGTATCCTCCAGTCTCAGCCTCCCAAGTACTGGGATTACAAGCGTGCGCCACCATGCCCGGCTTCTTCTTTTTTTTTTTTTTTGCGGTACTGGGGATTGAACCCAGGGGTGTTCTACCTCCGCGCTACGCCCCCGACCCTATTTTTTTATACTTTATTTTGAAACTGGGTCTCAAGTTGCGGAGGGCCTCACTAAGGAGAGAGAGAGAGAGAGAGAGAGAGAGAGAGAGAGAGTGACAGAGAGAGCTGAGGCTGGCCGCGAACCCGGATCCTCGGGTCTCTGCCTCCCAAAGTACTGGGATTACAAGCGTGCGCCACCACACCCGGCTAAAAATTAATTAATATAAGAGACTTTACCTTTTGGAGAAATTTTGGGATCACAGCAAAACTGAAAGCTGCACCCCCAGCCCCATTTTTTATTCTTTATTTTGAAACAGGGTCTCACTAAGTTGCGGAGGGCCTCACTAAGTAGCTGAGGCTGGACACGAACCTGGATCCTCTGGTCTCAGCTTCCCAAGTACTGGGATTACAAGCGTGCACCACCATGCCTGGCTTCTGATGGACATTTTAAAATAAGGTGTGAACTTGGGTGAGACAGAGTCCTCATCCCCACACCCACCCTTCCCATTTACAGGGGACCTTTTGATTGGAGTCACTTGTCCATTTACTGAAGACTCAGGTCCTGGTAGGAAGCTGACAGCTACATCTTTTCTCTCCAACAGAGCACCCAAATTAAGAAATTGGACCTCAAGACTCTAGAGTACTTTATAAGATTTTAATGTCTAAGAATCTAAATTAGCATGTCTCTGTCCAAAGGGCATGAAAAACGTGCCTGAGTATAATGATCATATAATGCGATACCAGGGGCAGGGACCTGGAGCCGCTGCCTTTGAGGTGAATTATTAATGGGGGGGGGCAAGGACCATTAACACACTCCATCAGTCGGAGCCCGGCTCTGAGCAGCTCGGCAGAGAGGCTGGCATGATGACCCTTGACGGTCTGAGAGGGGTCAGCTGTCACTAAAGGTTGACATCTTTACGGTGGGGCTGTGCAAAGCAGTCGTCCGCTTGGAGTCCTGAATGAAAAATCCACATTTAAAATTCAGATTTCAGAGGATCTCAGGGGGAAAGTGCTTGCGCAAGGAGTGGCGTGACCTGGGACAACAGGAGGGGAGGAGACCTGGAGTTGTTGATGGATGCTACCTACCCTGGCTGCCTGCGACCTGTCTCTGGGCTCCTCCGGGGAGCTGACCTGTCTCTCTGTTTGATTCTAAGAGGCGGGACTGCTTCTAATAGGGCATCAATAAAGCTTCGGGATAATTAACTGCCTAATTGAGTGTCTAAATTCAGCTGAAGCAATTTATATGGAATCTTGCCATGTCTGCCGTGCCTTTTCCACTTACGTCTAAGTCATATTTTTGAAACACGTTGTTTCTTAAATTCCTTTATCTTTTTTTTTTTTTTTGCGGTACCGGGGATTGAACGCAGGGGCGTTCTACCTCCGCGCTACGCCCCCGGCCCTATTTTTTTTTTTATACTTTATTTTGAAACCGGGTCTCACGAAGTTGTGGAGGGCCTCACTAAGGAGAGAGAGAGAGATCTTAAATTCCTTTGACTTAGGATGTTGCTGCCTTTGCTTATTTACAACACTGGATTGGTTGCCGGGGCCACACTATGCAAATAAACAAAAATCTTGCAGTAGACAAATAATATGGAAATCCAAAAAGGTGAACAATTGGGGATTAAAAATGAGTTTAGATAAATGTTAACGGAAATCCCCAGACCCTCCGCGGAGCACTAGAACATTTGGAATGTTGGCACTCATTCCTGCTCAGAAATACTGGGCTTTGAGCCGGGCGTGGTGGCGCACGCTTGTAATCCCAGTACTTGGGAGGCGGAGACCGGAGGATCCGGGTTCGCGGCCAGCCTCAGCTACTTAGCGAGGCCCTCCGCAACTTTGTGAGACCCGGTTTCAAAATAAGGGATAAAAAATAGGGCTGGGGGTGTAGCTCGGAGGTAGAACGCCCTAGGTTCAATCCCCGGTACCACAAAAAAAAAAAAAAAAAAAGGAAATACTGGGCTTTGGGTGGGAAATGGTCTTAGTCGGTTCAGGCCGCTACAACAAAAGACCGTAAGCAATAGAATTTTCTTTTTCTACAGCCTGGGAAGTCCAAGACCAAGGTCCGGCAGACCCAGTGTCTGGTGAGGGCTGCTTCCTCACGGTTGGTGCCTCTAGCTGTACCCTTGAGCAGTGCAAGAGGCTGTCTAGCTCTCTGCTTTCTCAAATCACCTTCAAAGGCCCTCATCTCCCAATTTGGGGGTTAGGATTTCAACGTATGAATTTGGATGGGGACACAAACATTCAGATCGTAGCAAAAATCATGTTGTTTTTTATTATGGCCTTTGTCAATAGACCTCTTCTCTCACCCCTGGGAAAAAGTTACTATCTTTCTCCAGTGCCTGTGCCTTTGGTTCCCACCCATCCAGTCAAACACTTATGAAGTGCCTACTGTATGCATGGTTCCTGCTGACGGTCTGGTTCTCAATTCCGAATCTTGGCTCTTCCCCTCCTCTCCTTCTTCCTTCTCCTCCCCACTCCCACCCAAAATGATGTCTTGACCTCGCACCACAAACCAGACAGACAAGTGAATCGCGATAGGCTGGGGAAGGAGGATGCAGTACTAGCTCCGAAGGTCTTTGAGATTTGGGGAACCTGATGAGTTGGGCACTGCTGAATCGTTTAGTTCCATCACTCAAGAGTCAGAGAATCCCCAGCTGTGCCCACGCTCCAAACCTTAAGTTCAGAAATTTGTATTCAGCCGGGCGTGGTGGCACACGCTTGTAATCCCAGTACTTTGGGAGGCGGAGACTGGAGGATCCGGGTTCGCGGCCAGCCTCAGCTCTCTAGCTCTCTCTCTCTCCCTGTCTCTTCCTCTCTCTCTCTCCTTAATGAGGCCCTCCGCAACTTCGTGAGACCCGGTTTCAAAATAAAGTATAAAAAATAGGGCCGGGGGCGTAGCGCGGAGGTAGAACGCCCCTGCGTTCAATCCTCGGTACCGCAAAAAAAAAAAAAAAATTTGTATTCACACCCTTAGAAGAGGACAATATGTCCAGATTAGAATTTTGTTTTAAAACAGAATAGCATACATTTAATTTAAAAAATAAGAGGTCAAGCTGGGTGCAGTGGTGCATGCATGTAATCCCAGTACTTGGGAGGTTGAGGATCTCAGGTTCAAGGCTAGCATGCTGTAGCTTAGCAAGACCCGGTTCCAAAATAAAAAATAAAATAGGGCTAGGGTGTATCTTAGTGGCAGAACCTCTCCCCTGTGTTCAATTCCTAATTGCTAAGGCTGGCCTTGAACCTGCAATCCTTCTGTTTCAGTCTCCCAAGTACTGGGATTACAGGCATGTGCCACCAATGCCCAGCTCAGTTTACATTTCTAAAAAATAAAGGCAGCCAGGCATGGTGGCATATGCTTGTAATCCCAGTACTTGGGAGGCTGAGACAGGAGGATCCCGGTTTGCGGCCAGCCTCAGCTACTTAGTGAGGCCCGCCACAACTTAGTGAGACCCTGTTTCAAAATAAAGAATAAAAAATAGGGCTGGGGTATAGCTCGGAGGTAGAATGCCCCTGGGTTCAATCCCCGGTACCGCAAAATAAATAAATAAATAAATAAATAAATAAATGAATAAGTAAATAAATAAAGGCTAGTAAGCCTAGTAAGAAAAATCTGCAGAACCATCACCTCATCAATTCACTTCTCTCTGCAGTTCCTTAACATGAAATATCTCATCAGTAAGTGCTTGGATAAGTCAAGTGCTTTTTAGTTTGTCTGTTAGGGTCAGTTTCCAGATAAGATCCAAACATTGCGACTGACTGAGATGCTGTCAGACTTCTCAATCTGTATGTCACCCCCCCTTTCCCTGGTGTTGATCCAGTCTTTCTTAAAACGGTAAATTCATCTGTTGAACATTATCAAAGAGATGTTTAGATGTGTGAGTCAGCTTTCTGTTACTATAACAAGGTATTCAAGATAATCAACTTTATTAAGAGGAAAGGTTTATTTGGGCTCACAGATTTAGAGTTTGGTTGGCCCCATTGCTTTTGGACCTGTGGTAGCTCATCATAGTGGGTGTGCACGGAGGGGCAAAATGGCTTTTACCATGAGCCAGTGAACAAAAAGGAAAGAGGAAGTGACTGGGGTCAAGGGCATGTCCCCAACAACCTCAAGCCCCCTCAGGAGTTCCTGAGGTTCCACCACCTCCCGATAGCAGCATCCTGGGGATCAAACCTTTAACACATGAGCCTTAGGGGACATTCAAGATCTAAACTATAGTTGATGTCATGAAATTGTCATCAGTGAAAAATTAAAATTGTCTTATCAATGTATGTACATGGTGAAAAACTCAAGTGATGGAGAATTGCTTAGAGCGGGTGCCTCTTCACATTTCCCATTTGGTTTTCTAGTGTTTATGTCCACAACTGTAGTTCATCTATCTGTATTTCTACTCCCCAGATGTTCTGGACTGACTGCTTAGCAGGACAGATGAGACTCAGTGCTCTTACCCAGCCCTCCCCTCTTCTATTTACGTTTTGTTGTTGGGAGGGCGGGGGGTGGTGTGTAGGGAGGTGATTACCTTTACAACATTAAATAGCTCACTTAAATATTTGTATCTTGTTTCATCAGGTTTAAATAGTATCTCTAAGCTTGGCACCAGTGGGAGCAAAGAAAGGGATCTCTTTAACTTGCCTTTCCTCTCCTCTGCCTAAGTCCCTAAGTTCTATTATGGATGACGTTCACTTTTTTTTATATGTTCAAGGTTGCAATTACATTCACCCCCCCACCCTGTAATCGCTTGTTTCCCCCAATCTGTCTAGAGGCTAATTTTAAAAATGGAATGAAAACTAGCATTTTTGATCATGCAAATGCTGTTCACTGGAGTATCTCATTCTTGGTTGAGTGCACCCATGCTCAGAATGAGGGCTTGGTGGTAAATTTTATAAATCTTTACATATTTGAAAATACTTCAAAGATAGGTGAAATGGGTTGAAAGTTCTAGGGTCAAAATTATCTTACCTATATGACTTGCGAGATTAATTTTCTTATCTATCTTTTTTTGGGGGGGTGGTACTGGGAATTGAACCCAGGGGCATTCTACCTCTGAACTACACCCCCAGCCCTATTTTTTATTCTTTTTTTTTTTGCGGTACTGGGGATTGAACCCAGGGGCGTTCTACCTCCGCGCTACATCCCCGGCCCT